>JAZKJV010006259.1:0-265000 GCA_037367405.1 Ottelia alismoides | reverse complement strand
CATGAACTGATTGGTTATACATCATTCATGTGACTTTTAAATTTCAATTAATTTTGTAGAATGTGATGATTACCACGTGATATATTAAAAAAATATATAAATAACAACTTCATTATCTTGGAGTTAATTTATGAATGCATGTTACCGGGTGGTAGGTCCATAGAAAAGGGAAAGTCATCGTTGTTTTTGTTTTGAAAACTAGGCTAATTCTATATTATATGAAATTTATGATAACATATGTTATGTCTCTTTAACAATTTTCTAATAAAGTGTGAACTCCTCGTTACCCATAATAATTAGTATCATTTATTCATTCTTTAACATGATTTACCATCAATTTAAAAAATATTGTTATTAATCTTGTAGTTATATAGAGCTAGTTATCATATATTATTGAAATTCTACTTTCACAGGTAAATTCATGTCAATGTTTTTTGAATTCAACTTCATTGAAGCAATAAAAAATGCTATAAAATTTTCAAATTATGTTGATGTAAATTTTAATATTTATGAGTTAAAGATGAAGATAAATTATAAATAAAATATAATTTTAGTTAGTCATTTATAATTTTTTTAAGAAAATTAACTTTCACGGTTATTAACCATTATGATGTAAATGAAGAGATTAGGAAAATCTAATTGAAATGAAATAATATTAGTACTTTATATTGACATTTAGCTTGCTATCAACCAAAATGCATTCTGAAATATAAATAATTTAGTAATTTTTGTACTTGTTTTGTGAAAAGTAAGTATGTCTTTCTCTTTAGCATAATAAAATTTTTAATTACCTAATATGGTGTTGTCTAATGTATATATACTTCTACAATTTTATTTTTATTTGGTTCCCCTTCTCACATAATTTATTGGTTTCATCACTGCCTATTTACATATCATATGCATGCATATACATATATACATGCCTACATATACATACATACACACACATGGATATATTATTTTGATATATGTACATGCATACAAGATAAGATTAAGAAAAATCTACGAATAGTAATGGAAAAATATGCAAACATCAAAGAAATTAGGTTTTTAGTATAAGTTCACGTTAAAAAATTAGTTCAAAAAATGAAAAAAGAGCAACATATAAATAATGGCAAATTACAAAAAAGAGATCTCGGTTATGTATTGATTTTCATTTAGAAACCTCACTTTTCAAATGTAAGAAAGAGAGATATGAACTTTCAAGGTTTAACATCGACATATAAGGGTTGTGGAAGCCTATTGAGGCATGTATTTGTAAAAAAAAGACCAGACCCGAAAAATGAGGTCCTTAATTGAGTACTCGAACGTAGTTGAGGATATTTTTTGTATTTACCCATAAATAGTTCAAGTTCCAAGAACTACTATTCAAGTCCTTGTAGGGGATATACATGAAAATGTCAAAACTCATTTCAGTTTAATATGCAACACATAATGTACAAGGACCGAAATCGATAAAAGTATAAGGTATCTTTACACCACAAACCCTAAAATCTTTGTAAATTACCTTCTCAACCTTGCAAACATTGTTATTATCCGCTCAACCTCATAAAGTTACTCTATCTTACACCAGAACCACGTTGTTAGCTTGACCCTTCTTGAGTCAACCCGAGTTAACCATTCATGAGTTAATCTAATTAAATACACAAAACACAATCTAACTATCCTAAAACCTTGCACACTCTCTTCTTCTCTGTCCCCCATTCTTTAGACGGTAGGGTGCTCAATGGGGGGGAGAGGGGACATGGCGAAGGGGTAGGAGAGGGAGAGTGGGGGAATTGGTCGGCTACGATCATCAAGGAGAGCAGTAATGGGCGGGACTACTTATCATGATCAAAGATCAAAGGAGTGGCGGGCCAGATATTCATGCACAAATAGGAAGGGGCAGAAGGGCTTGGGCACGAGTGGGAGGGGTGGTTGCTGATGAATCTCCATTTTGTCACCTTTATTCTTTTATTTTCACTTAAATACCTATTTAAATGCATCTATATATCATTAATTAGTGAAAAATAATATTTTAATTCACATTAAATAATGTACTAAATATTGTACAATATATTGTATTTAATTCTAAAATAAAAGAATAGAGGAAGAAAAGAAAAAGAATGAAATGTCAAAGACATTGAGTAACCATAGACCTCGAGATCCAATGATCATGATGACTTTTCGAAAGGAATAAAGTAGGGGGACAAAGATCTGTCAATTGTACAAAACAATACACTCAAAAACCCTATTTGGAAGTGATAATAATATGCATTTATTTTATTTTCTTATTTTGACACTCAAATCAATAAACTTTGAACATAAAACTTGTACATAAAAATACAAATAAAAATACAAAATTGATTTCATTTAGAAATAATGCATAATATGCTCGGGACACGCAAAACAAAAAACCGGAAAGAAAACTTTGCAAACATGTATCTTCTCCATACAAATTCAAAATTCATAAAATTTACATTTATTTTTCATAAAATTAAATTATCTATTTAATGAAGGTAGTTTCATTTAATTTGGAGTTAAGATCAAAAGTGGGCTTTTGGGCCTTCATTCTGCAATATACGTGTATAATATTTGATATATTCTTCCTTTATATTTTCACTTTCTTATATTTTTATAAATTTGTACATATTTCTTAAAATACATGTACGCAATAAAATTAGAATAAAACAAATAAAAATATAGTGAAATAAATAAAATATGCAACATATTGGTAAAGTATACTAATGATACACACATAATCGCAAGCCTTCTTGTTTTCATTGTTTTTATTTCTGCTTGCCCCACTCATCGCAAGCCTTCGTCCACTTTCTTCTCCATCCATTGTTCATCACCGTATTCCATTCCTCATCTACTCTACTTTTATCCAATATGTCATACGTGGATGGTTTAGTTGGGACCCCGCAACACCCACATCGATTCCATGAGTTCAATAATTTGATATGATTCCCGAGAACTCTGTTCAGATCTTGCGAACTGATCTCCATCCTCAACTTCTTCCTTCCAATAAACTGGTATCGCTCTTGTCCCATCATTCGCCCCTTGTGGATAGAGATCAAATTAATTCAATATCAAATTCTCCATTTACACATATCTAGAATTAATCCTAATTCTCGATCATCCATTTCATTTGGTGCCAAAGATTTGCGGTCTGAATGGGATACATCTTTCTGTGCAGAGTCAACATTGGACCTCAAGTAGATCACATCCTTTAAATTTGTATCAAAACAACTCCTCAAGGTAAGGGAAATCGAACCCACCAGATTAGGGATAGACCGACCAGAACACTGTAAATGCACAGTTGCTCACATCAATTCAGGCCATCCAGTAGCTGATAGATCAGACTCTAGCCCAGGTTTTGCAAGAAATGTTGAATGATCTGAGGAGAGAGAGAGAGAGAGATAGAAGAGGAGGAGGAGGAGGTAATGATGAAGATAAAGATGGACATCGTGGAGGGCTCACAGATGAGCCAATGGGAGAGAGGCCCAAGCCCACTCTTAAAGAAACCTACAATTATGGAATTAGCTAGATGACAAAGTGGATACAAATCCTTGTAGACCACGAACATTTCGAACTCAAACTACAATTTGTGGCTCTTCTTCCCTCCTTCCATGGGAATACAAGCAAAGAGCCCTACATCCATCTTCAAAAGTTCTCTCGCATCCGTCGCACCATCAGAAAATTCCATTGGGCACAATCAAGATGATTGTGTTTCCCTTCATCCTTCATGATAAGGCTATCTATTAGATCGTCCATCTGGGGAAGGTCATAACAACTTGGGAAAAATCGAATTATGTGTTCCCCCAAAAATATTATCCCTCGATCGTCTCAATCAGATGCGAGCACGTATCAACAAATTATCCTAGAGACTACACAAGTCCGTTCATGAAGCTTGAGAGAGGTTTAGAGATCTATAAGAGAAGTGCCCCCACCACGACATTCCTCGGACCAGCCTAGTCCAACATTTCTTTGGGGCCTCACTCTTTAAAGTCAGAGGCTTGTGGATGCTGCATGAGGTGGCTCCCATTTCAACAAGGATGAAGACATTGTATGACAAATATTTGAAGACATGGTAGAATGAGAGGTCGTGCTATCCTCATCCCGAACATATTAGTGACAGAAGCATATCCGCCACAAGTTCGTCAATATAGCGGCATCTAGTGAAACGGACATGGACATAGCTCTAATCTCAACATCATCACCCATCTATGATCGATATTATCAAGAAACGACAGGACCTAGAGAAATTGTCTGTGATGGAATAGAGGATCCAAGATCGGGACAAGCTGGATCGGATTTCATAGCAGCTGGAACTGCTTGTTAGCACCATCAATGCCGTACAGTCTGTGAACCCGGTCGCCGCCACTCCCATTGAGCAGAAGGAACCGTCATCTCCACAACAACCTCAATCGATTGCAAGACAGTCTCATGTCCAGCACTTATATTATGTGCAGGCACCTGACCAGTCATCGCTACCGTTGTCTCAACAGATTGTCTTGTACCACCCAGAGCCCCAACCTCATTCTTACATTCCATTCTTCTCACCACCACCACTCACTCAAGACGTGAATAACATCTAGAACAATGATGCCTAATTGGCCTTTCCAGGCGGACAACAACAGAGCCAATCTAAAGTCAAGTGGGTTAAATCCTTAATTAACTTTTATATCATGAGATTAATGGGGCTGCCCCTTGCGGGCAGCCAAGATGGCTGCCCCCGCGCCGTTTCGGCGCGTTTTTTATTTTTTTTTGAAAAATATCGCCATGTATATTCATCCCTATATCCCTCCTATATGTCATTCGAATTTCGTTAGAAACAGAGGCTCCTACGGCCTCCATCGAGACAGACATTTTTTAACGGTAACAGGATTTTTTAAATCGACACCATCTCGATGGAGGCCGTAGGAGTCTCTGTTTCTGACGAAATTAGAATGGCATATAGGAGGGATATAGGGATGAATTTACACGGCGAGATTTTTCAAAAAAAAAATAAAAAAACGCGCCGAAACGGCGCGGGGGCAGCCATTCTTGGCTGCCCGCAAGGGGCAGCCCCATTATTCTCTTATATCATTTGTGTTCAATATTCTGAGAGGGTGATTTTTTGATAATGTATATATTCTTTTTGTCAGTTCAGAAAAAACGGTTCGACTAATCTACTGTCAAATGAAGTGAAGTCTGATCCATTTTTTCCAAAGTCAATTGTATTGATGATGTCATGTTGATGTTATCACGGGTTTGACCGGTTCGAACAAACGGTTCGATCCGATGAGGTGAGACCTCTTAGTTAAATTCATAAATTAGCCAACTTCAATTTCTTAAAAGCTAATTTTGTAAATTGATTTACTCTTGCTTTTGATCAAGAGTTATCAGTGGGAAATTAATCACATCACGGGGGAAAATCTCAAATAAATCGATCGTAGGTCGCATCTTATAATAAGATATGCTTCGGGATTAATATATGTTCTTCCTTATCTTATATCACATCCATCTTTGCTTTCCAAATGTGATGTAATATGCGACTTGTAGCCTCAAAAGTTAACAGAAAGCTTTCTTTTCGTTGTTCCCTATTAATTTCTCCAATAATGAGTGATTAGTCAATATATGTACAATTATAATTAAGTATCTTCTTCACATTAATTGAATGTTGTATATAAATATAGATTTCGACGTATCTCTTACTGCAAAATAAAGATAATTAGTCAATTATGGATAAAATTTGAATGCTTAATTCACTACTACTCTCATTAGTTAATATTAATTTCGTATATTTCCCCTTTATTTAGTTTAAATGAGAATTAGGTATATTTTTTAAAAAGTAGGGTGTTTTGCACTTGTGTCTTTTCCAATCTTTCCAATAGCAAGTATAGCCATACTTTTTTTGCAATACACTTATACCCAAATATTCTTACAAAATTCAAAAAGTACCCTTACGTTAGTGTAATATAGGGGCACATGAGTAACAGCGAAAGGGCACAAATGTGATTTTTTTATGAATACAAGGGCACAAGTATAAATGCATAAAAGATAGGGGTATATATGCTATTGGAAAAGCTCGAAAGGACACGTGAAGATGTATTGTTTTTCTACATCTATGAACATCTTAGAATCCATTTTGCTTTTAAAGGCTCTTGAGTTGTAGCGAAGTATAAAATGAGGATTCATCTAATTTTTCCTCTGACTTAAAATTTACGTCAATAAATCTTATCTGTTGCAAAATTAATTTTAGTTTGAAAATTCGCAAGCAAACATCTATCAAGTTGTTGTATTGCTAGCATGGAAGGAAGTATCCGGATATATCGGCGATATATCACTGATATATCGATATCGACGTGGGACCGATATGGGTACCGATATGGCGATATATCTCGTTTTTCAGATATTTTTTTCACAAAAGCTCGTTGATATGGGCGATATTTCGAGGATATATCGTGATATATCGTCGAAATATCGTGATATATCGTCGAAATATCGTATCGATACGATATCGAAACGATATCGATATCGATACGACCTTCCAGGATTGCTAGTATGTAATTCACATTATTGATTATTAACGCATATTTTAAATGAAAAGATTATCAATAATCATCGTACATGAATCTTTAAGAATGAGTATGATCGAAATCTAAGAATCATATATAATTTTACAACGAATAATATTTGTTGCTTAACACCTTTCGTCATTGTGGAGACAACTCTTTACTATAAGGTGTAGACGGAATGTACAGTCCGATTGGATCGGCTGACTCTTCGCGGTAAAAGAATCGGGCAAAGTGGATGCTTGTGATAAAGGCTATACATAATTTGATGTATAGTACTGTCTGTTCGAGTTTTTCCAATAACACTTATGTCCCTTCCTTTTTTGCAATTTATAGCTATGCTCCTGTATTTTTAAAAACTTTACAGTAGCATCCTTCTCTTGTTGTAATATAGGGACATCAGTCTAACACAAGAAGGACACTACTGCCAATTTTGTAATAAGATAGGAATGCAAGTGTATTTGTAAAAAAAAGTTAAGGGCGTAAGTGCTATTGAAAAAACTTAGGAGATTACAAGCGTAAAATTACTAAAATATTTATATAGTACATGGATTCCACCACATACATATGTCATTGACGTACACCACATGCATATTATTGTGTATTTATGTGGCCATGCACCTTTGGTTGTTCCCTACCAACCGTCCTTGCATGGGGAAAAAGGCAATTCCTTGTGCTTCATTAGGAATCGATTCCAAACTTAAATTCTATGAAATATTTGCAAAGTGTTCATAATTGACTAGCTAGGTGGTTGTGCTCCCGACTCAACGGGCAATCGTATGCTCGCGATAGGGACCGTCGGATATGTGCGAGCGATTCGTGTCAAGGGGCTTGCATACACGTCTATATGGGAGCATAATATGTTTATACCGACGGTTACTTTGAATGTCTCGATATACTTTGGGTCATGTAAGACATGTTGACCTCTGGCGAGCCATCTAACAATAAATGTTATTACACATATATCATGCTGTGTTTGAAATGAAGCGCAATTTGATTTGCATGATTCACTAGGTCTCGTTGTGTGATTTGGGTTGCATACATTGGTTTCAATGGATATCATACGGTTAATGATCTATATCTTTATCTGATTTATTGATGTGCGACACTAATGATACTGTATATTGTTAATATATTCAAAAAAATGTAATCTCTAGTTTGAGAAGAGATGGCAATCTTCTCCACAAATTGATGTTCGAGTGATACTTTTGATGCATGTCCTCGCTGTAGGATTGGAGATTTGTAGTTGTTATTAGTCATGTTACAGGATTAACTTGACGAGATTGAGATAGACAAACTCATGTGTTGTAGATTGTCACGAGATGAACAATTATATCGTTTGATCGGGAGACGTGTGTGTTTGTTTGTTTGTACGTGCAGGTCTGGTAGACCACTGGATTGATGGAGTGTCAATATCTATATACCGTCAAGATGGTGTTGATTTAAGGGCATATGAGACATATGATGTCTCAAAGAATGAGACATTGTTTAAACACGATAAATCGGGGAGATAAAGCTCACTCATAAACATTGTTGATAAACAAATTTCACCGATGATCATCATTCTCTTTATGATCAATTGAGATATCTTCTGCTTAACAATAGAAGGAGAAATCGGGACAGTATATGCGTATAATCGACTCATAGGTTGGTAGAGTGATTTTGATCCACATGAGTCGATGATCAATTCATGTGAATTTAATTCACATAGATGAAGACATGAATCGGATCTGACTCAATTGATGGGTTGGATCCGTGACCATAACAGAGACGATTTTACCGCGACCAACATTTATTGTTATATATTTAACCTCGGATGTTGTTATGGAGTCGACTCCCATCACTAGAATGTAGACAAAAGGGTACCGTCCGATTGGATTCGCAGCTGTAATAAAGTCATAAATATGATGATGTAAATATGATGATGTATAGTTACTGATCCTGCATGAGGTCACTATGCAGCGAATAATAATAAACAGAGTTTTTATCAGTTGTAGGATGCAAACGGTCGGATACAGATATAGATATTACCATATATTTATTTGTTTTTTTTAATATGAATACGGATACAGATACGGATATTGACGGATATTAAAACTATCTTACCATATCCTTAAAAAACGGATACGGATGTAAAACGGATATTAATCGTACAGAGTAGTGTTAGAAATACATTAAGAATTAATCAACTTATATATATATAATATTTGGATAGAAAACACATGATATCAATTTACTAAATATGTTTGTATCATAAAAATTATATAAATATGGTAAAAGGAGGTATAGAATTATGTTATATAGGGTTCAAAATAAATATATGACTATATTTATATACGAAAACAGATATACGGATACAGATACGAATGCTTGCAGATATCAACATGATATCCATATCTGTATCCATTTTAAAACGGATGCAGATACATATGTCAAAATCTATATAAAATGGATACAATGATGGATCGGATATGGATATATCCGTAACAATTTGCATCCCTAGTTGTACCCCTATGAGATATTGCAATTTCAGTTATACCCCTCCTTTTTGGGAATATTAGTTTTGCCCCCGACTTCTCGTTGTTCTAGCACGTGTGCCCTTCGGGTTAGTTGTCATATATCTCCAATGCAAACAGACGTTAACTTTGAGGACACAATGAGAATTAGTTTTAAAAAATAGACTGAAATGTCCAAACCCTTCTTCTTCCTCCTCCTCCATCCTCCTCCCCCTTCTCTTCCTCCTTCTAGCCTCCTGCTCCTCCATCGGCTCGTCACAACCACCCCCAGCCCCTCCCTCCTCCCCCACGCCTCCCCCTTCATCCTTGAGCTCCTCTCCCTACCCTCGCTCCTCCCCCTATACCCCTAGGGCCTCCCTCTACCTAAGCTCCTCCCCCCGCACCTGTGTCTCCCCCTATGTGCCTGAGCTCCTCCTTCCGCCTTGAGCTCCTCCACCAGCCCTCGCACCTCCACCCCCGCTCCTCCTCACACCCTCCTCCACAGCTACTCCCACCTGCCCCCGCTCCTCCTCACCTCCCCCCAATCTACGTCCAGCTCTCCCCTCATCCCCGCGCCTCCGCCCCCACATCTCCCCCTCTGCCCCCACTCCTCCCCCTGCACTCGTACCTCCACCCCCACTCCTCTTCCACAATCGTCCCCCTTCTGGACCTCGTCTCCTTCATCGCCCCTCCTCTCCTCCGCCCAAAGCTCCTTTCCTCGCCCACGGACTTCCCCCTCCACCCCCAGGTCCTCCTCCCCTGCACCTCCCCTCCGCCCCTGTGCCTCCCTCTCCACCCCCAGCTCTTCCCCCGCCAGCAGGCCACCTCCGACCTGAGGTCCTCCCCTTGCTCCCTCCTCCATCCAAAGCTCCTCCCTCCATACCCCCCATCTCCCCGTGCCTCTCCCTCTGCCCCTCCTTTTTTCTACCCCATCTTGTTGTTCCTTCCTCCCTCCTCCGACCTACACCTCGCTCTCGTTCTAAGATCCTCCTCTCTGCTGTAGTTCTCAAGAAACTGGAGGAGAAGGGATGGAGGAGGAGGTCAGCCTCGTCGTCGAGAACTCACGATGTCATCATTGACATGTTGTTGTTGATGGTGAACAACTGAGGAGAAGGGGATGGAGGAGGAGGTAGTCAGAGGAGGAAGGGTTGGAGGGTGAGGATGAGGAAGGAAGAGTGAGAGTGGGATGTGGGCCTTTTTTTATGCCCCTCTTTGAAGGATATGGTTAGATCCTCAAGGGAATCACGAAAGCGTGAGCATCGTATCGAATACGACGAAGAACGACTAGTCACACTAGTTGTTCTATGCAGCAGAAATTAAAAAAAATTGTTGTGACGAAACCACATGATCCAAGAACACTTCTCCGATCGTTTCGTCTAAACCACAAACAAGTAATATGATTACCTCTTGAAGCATGGTTGCGATCGAGTCTCTAAACGTAGAGACCTCCTGTCTCAAGTCCGATCCGACGGAGGAGACGCTTGCGAGCGTGGGGATGAATCGCGTGCTTCTCGCAATCCATGTTGATGATCCAAGTGGCAGATCTCCTGATCTTGACACACGAGATCCGATGTCTTCTTCATGAGCGAGGCGCACCGAAGGAGATGGAGATCCACAAACAAACGATCGGGCAGCATAACGATGATGCTACAGCGATGGAGACTCCCTCTAGGGCATCCATAGTGGACGACCATGAGAGAGGAAGAGAGAGGGCTGATGTGTAGAGAGAAAGAGAGAGACTTATGTTCTCTTGTGTGTAAAGAAGAGCAATGGGTGCCTCTCCTTTTATAATATTTTGGGATCCATGGATCTCAATCCATGGGCAACACAAATCCAATGACTCTCATTGATTTGTGTTTCTTTTAATGGCTAAGATTTGTGTTGGTAAAAACCAACAATTAATTTAATTTAGATCAAATCTATATTGATAAATCAATATAAATCAATCTCAAATTAAACCAATCAAGGATGGAGATTTTGGAATGAAGATTGCCTCCTTCCATAATATTGGATTTGGTGGCAATCTCATGCAATCTCATGAGATCTCATGAGATTCCATTATTCCATAGAAATCTCCAAGATTTACAACAACACTTGTTGTAAATTATTCTACAAAAATAATTCATAATTATTTTGTGAATATTGCAATCTTGCCATTGGTAAAATTGTGAATCACATTCACAACCCAAAATAAAATGTGAATTACATTTCAATTAATTGTCCAATGTGAATCCAATTCACATCAATATTTAATTAACAAATGTAAATTACAAATAGCCCTCTCTTATATATTATAAATCACATTTATAATATATATGACTAATATGGATATTGCTATCCATATTATTCATCCACGATAATTAAATCACATTTAATCATCATGGATCTCAATTCTCTTGTTCTCAAATAATATGAATCACATTCACATTATTCATGTCTTTGATAATTAAATCACATTTAATTATCTTAGATAACTCTTCTTATAATATGAATCAAATTCATATTATTCATGATAATTAAATCACATTTAATTATCAATTTTCTCAATGCTCGGATACACATATTAACAATGAAATTATCCTGAACTCTTTCAAGGATAATGCGCTTTCTCCGCAGATACTTGGAGATAAGGACAGGGCGATTGTATTGTTCCATGTATAGTGACTTGGATATTGAGATCATATCTCAAATCCAGATCGTGAGCCTCCCATAGATGCTTGATTAAATCAAGACCGCAAATCTAATCTTCTCATGGCATTTGAATCACATTTAGATCAATGTCCAACATTTGGACCAAGATTAGATTACTTCTCTACTGAGAGGAGTCACTAAAATCCAGACCCGTTTTATCACTCCCTAGGAATGGAAGCGTCATGGTTATACAATCGTTTATGATCACATCATCCTCAGGTATTCCCGATACCTGTACATCCTGCATACTGTAAGACTCAAAATAAACCTGAAGTATTGGATCAACTTTATACTGTCTACTTCATGGTTTTTCAGTAAGTTTCTCATTCGATCATTGGGAGTTGCTATCGATCATATACTTTCCAAAAGCATATATTATATGTAGGTCTTGATCATATACTTTCCAAAAGTATATATCAAACCTACAAATTCAGTCAAGCTTCCAAAGCGAGACGACCATGCACGGAATTTGATTTTTCCCAATATATCATGAGTGAGCTCATGCCTTCTGGTTCAGTAAATGAACATGTATGATCCCTTTGAGAGATCGTATTACTCATATGCCCTTATATGCACACCAACGCGTCGGTGTATAGACCTTGGTTAGGTCATCAACCTATTGGTCTGCCAAATGTACATACTCAGACATATAGTAACACATTTGTCTCCGGTCAGAGGATGTGTGCCTGTATCGTGACAGCATACAATATAGGACTTTGGTTATCTCGATCTCGTTAAGTCAACTCTTTGACCTAACTAATCTGACACCTTCGAATCTCTATTCCCATGCAGAGGACCTGCATCAAGAGGTCGGTCAGATATTAGCCTAACTGAGAAAGGATTGCCATCTCCTAATCAGGCTGGAGATCATCTCTTAACAATCATTTGACGATGTTTGATGAGTCCTCAATCTAACTCATTAGATATTCATTCAAGCACCAGCCTCTATGATTCAATAATTGAATCAACAGCTGTATGATCATTAAGATGGCCATGGTACATAACCCTAATTGTACTAAGGGACCTATTATGCAAATTATTCATTCTTCATTTCAGATCAGGGAATGATATTCACAATAACATTTATTGCATAATGGCTTGCCGTGGGCTCGCATGTCCAACAATCTCCCACTAGCCTAAAGAGCCATTAATGGAATAATCATTTAAATCCACACTCATGTGACAATCATAGGCTATTTAGAAAATAGTTAGGTAAGCTGATCAATCACTCTGTTCCTGCAAGACTACGCCAAATCCTTTTATGACACTTGCATATCCCCAGTAACAGTGCTCGCATCTAATGCGAATGTTGCATCTTATGCAACCAATACTCAATCTTGTTAGTTACAGTGTCCTTGACACTACAACTTAATAATTATTATAACCAATATTTCCATAATCCTTATCAGAATACCCTTATTCCTGGAGATCACTATCTCTTAAGATATCCACAGTTAAGACCTTTTATATCTCTATCTATAAAGTCTTAAGTTTTTGAAGATAAGACTTTGAGATCACAATCTCAAAAATCTTGTCATCTATGAAGATTTTATTATTACTGCAATCAAGTATTTTATCTCCGTAGTTGGATTAGTAACAGTTTACTACTCCCACTGCATGGTAGACATCTGACTTTTGTACACATCTAGCATACACTCAGCTTCTCGTAACTGATGCACACGAGCATTCAGTTTTAGCATATACTCTCTCAACTCTTTGAAGTGCTATCTCTTTGGATAGGTTAGTACCATATCTTAAGGGATGGAAGCCTTTCTTGGAATTTCCAAGAATGGAATATGTCCAAGGTGTACTACAAAATGTGACATTCCCAATACTCTCTTCTCTTTTCTTCTGAACAACTTCAGAACTACGTCCGAGAGGTGTCCTTGAGATCATATCTCAAGTTATGGAACAACCCGATTATAAAACACTTATTATCATCCTTATATCATTTTAAAATGATTAGGATATTATCTACATTTAGCATGATGAACACAAAGGCACTCCCACTAAGCTTCACATGACTCATCAAGATTCTATCTGAAATCGTAACATTTATAATCTGATGAAATCTTATGGTCCAACTTCAAGAAGCTTATTTGAGTCCATAGATGGATTTCTTAGCTTGCACATCTTGCATTCCTCAACCATGAAGCCCTGGGGCTACTTCATATGAATATCCTCAGAGAGGAATGCAATCTTGACTTCTTTCTCTTGAAGATCCATTTACACCTTTATGGGTCTTACCCATATAGGTGGATCCTCGAGGGTCCATATACAACACTTGTATATGAAGTCTACGTTAGACTTTTATTGCTAACATCCATCTATCCATGATATGATCTTCAGAAGCTTCATCACATGAAGTTCGATCATTGTCAGATTTCTCTGACACATGGAATCCATCCTCAAACTCATTTGAAGAGGTATTAGTGTTTCATCTTTAATTGTTCAATTAGTTTCCAATTTCAGGAGCCTCATTATCTTTTCAAGATTGAATAAGTTCCTACACTTCATTTTCATCTTGATTCTCAAGAGTCTCAACCTCTAACAATCACATTCTTAGAGATGAGATATTTTAAGAATCTCAAAGTCATAAAGTAGGTATCCAATACCATCCTTTATTTTCCTAATGAAGTAGCACTCTCAAGTGCTAGATTCCAACTTACATGCATGGAACCTTATTAAGGATATATATTGTAGTCTCTACTACACATATATACCTGGAAAACTAAGGGATAATTATGCTAAAATTCATCGTTGACAAGATCATGTCACACATGATCCAATTGTATCTCCCTATAACTCGATTGAGTTAAAATGTGTTAGGACTATTGAGATAGAAATGATATTCATATCTCCATAAGGTATCCTTTGAATTTATCTTACAGGTACTTGCTACCTAGATTAGAACAAATTCATTTTATCTTCCTTTAAACTTTGGTTGTAAACCAAAATAATGAAATCTTTGAACATTTCAAAGGTTTCTTTAGGTGAAGAGAAGAAATCTCATATCATACATAATCATCAATAGATATCATATATCCATAATGTTTATTATGATATAGATGATCCGCATACATAAATATGTATGAGATCCTGAATACATTGACATCTTACATCATTCCCAAAGCAGGGTGTATTGGACATTTTACTTTGAATACAATATTCATAAGTATGTAAGTTTTGAAATTTTAGACATTCTAAAGTTTCATCTCTTACTAGTCTATTGATTAAATCAATAGACAAATGTCCAAGGCTTGATGCTAGATCATTGTCAAATGATCTTCATCCTCCTATTGATCTTAAGGTTTAATTTCAGCATTTAGAAATGTTAATGAACCATTCATTAATTTTCTAATTTAGTAGAGTCCTTTGGATGTTAGATTACTTTCTGAAATATATCCATCATAACTCTTTATGATAGGTCCATTCCAGAATTCATGTTTATTTCCAACATTTAGAAACAAACAATGAGTGTATTCTAATGTCTAGGTCATAGAGACATTCTCTAAGACTATGGCTCTCCCACTGAAATAATGAAGTCTTTATATCTAATAGAGATTGTTGCAACAATTGCATCAAAATCTATGTGGACGACAATTAAACCTTTAAGATCAAATTTCAAATCTTATAATACATATGCAACCAGCAAGTGTCATTAGAAGATTGAGACACAATTACTAGACTTTATCTTATCAAATAAACAAGTCAATATCAATGATTTATGTAGATAATTCTGATGTACTATCTGATTCCTTCTCTAAGGATTCTAGATAGATTTTGATAGTCATACTATCAATACATCAACTTATTGCAGTATCGACATTTATCCAACTATTTGGATGTCATATGAAAGTCATAGAAGTATGGTCAACTCTTTGACTTTCTTTCTCATCTTATATCTGACCCATGCTTCCACTGCGCTCCCTTTATCTATGAACAACCATTGCTCAAGACAAAGGATCTCTTATGTTAAATTCAAAAGAATTCAATGTAAGAGTATTTCAACATTTATACATGCTTCATTCAATTCATACAATATAAATATTATGAAGCTTCATGAATGACTAGAGCATAGACAGTAAAATGATGACACTCATCATGTCTACATCAGTCTAGACTCTTAAAAACATTGGTTCAGGTAGGTATTCTAACATTTTGAATACATCATCTCTTATAGAGCCACCATTCTGCATGATGCTGTGAACCATCTCATTCATGATAAATGTCAAGAGTACATATGTATGCCAGAATATCTTCATTGATTTTTAAAGGGATTATATGACAATTATGATCATCATCGACATGTCACTTCCAAAGTACATTTGATGATATCAAGACTATAGATACATACAAATCCTAGGATTGTAGATCTATTGTCTATTTAATTGTCATTCCTCGTTATTATGAGGAAACTTGCATATTGCAACTTCACACATTATGTGTCCAACTGCAAGTACAATATCTGGATCATGAGTCCAATCCATGATATTTTACTGGTTATTATTGAGTATAGTATTGAGTGGGTTTAACGAAGGATTATCTGAAATAAGAAATTTACATAAATATATATAAATATATATACACATTTTACTTTGATTTAGGAATTTTTATATCAAAGTTGTCTTGCCTTGTCAACACTGAGCTCATTCCCTTAATTACTTTCAATGTAAGAGATATACTTACCATTATATCTCAAGCAAGATCTGGGATCTCCTTCCATCTTTGTTACATCCCAATAATATGAGAATCTGCAACTCGGATAAAAAGAAGCGGGAACATATTCCACCTTGCATTTCCCAATTCAGTCTTTAACACCCGGACCCACCACCCCTAAGGCGATGTTGACCCGTCATTAATTGAACCAACCGTCAACAAGAATACAACTCGCTATGCGCAATCTAATATCGCCCCAATAATATGAGCACCCGATATTGGGGTCACTACGCATACGTCCTTACTCTTTCGAAAAGCGACGAGCCCGATCCAAATAGCTTGTATGCAGGAGCTGTTACTTCGGACAGGCATCTCCGACATACAATCTCTGGCGACGGAACCCTTCGCCTTGATGGGAGACCATGGATGTCACTTATGTAATCCTCTACCTCATATTCAAATTCTAATTAATCATTATGAATCATATTCATTATGATTAATTCTTCCAAGAGAAATAACATCTCTATTCATAATAGAGTGTTTTAATTTTAATTGGATTCCAATTAATATAATCATATTAATTAATGATCCAATTAATATCCAACAAACATTTTAATTGTTACTTGAAATTATCGTATTATCTCAAATACGTATTATTTCAAATTTTAATAATTATAAATACATCATGATTTCTTAAGTATTATAATAACTCTATCCGCTATCATGGTCAGTAGCGACGAGAGTGGGATGGACCACATACGTTGCAACCCGCTACCCCAATGCTCTCCGACTAGACACCATATCCACCTCGGGAAAGGATAACGCAAAATAGATCATTTTGTACTTGAGATGATCATCGGTTCTTCAACTGAAATTATACCATATAATAATAATCAAAATAATTTTGATGAACATTATAATGAGATTTTCTAAACAAATCCCAAATCCTATTCAAGCAACATGTTTGTTGGAATGTAGATCATGTAACCAATTAGTGATCTAGATCACATCTAATCAAATATTGGTTAAGGCAATACCATTTAAGGAAATAATTATCATCAAATATTTCACAAATATTTATGTACAATTATTTCAGGAAATTAAATAATTTAATTTTATTAATTGATTAAATGACAATCACTAAGTTCTTGATTAGGAAAGTATTTCCAGCAGTGACCCTCACTTACTAAAAATATCATATCTCAATCAATTAAATCCAAATTAAGAAAAGTAAGTTCTTAAAGTTTTCTAATTTGATTTATAACAGAACTTAAGTGATTTGCACGAATTTCAAGGCATTTCAAATCTGCAATTGACTCTTTAATTATGTTAAGATTCGCAGTCCCCGAAACTGTGGATACATGTTCACTAAAATGAGCATAACTTGAGCAAACGAAATCGAAATCACGTAAACTCAGATCCTATAGTTTCCTTATTTAATGAGGAATAAAATCCAACTATTATTTTCTTTTTAAACAATTTAAACAGTGCCGAAAATAATCGCTAAACAAAGATACGAAAATGAAATGTGGAAAAACTTTCGTAAACCCTAATGAACCCAAGTTGTCTTAGGTTTACGGATCGTATCCAAAACCTTCCGACCTAAGGCTATGATACCACTTGAAGGATATGGTTAGATCCTTAATCTCATCATGGAAGCGTGAGCATCGTATCGAATACGACGAAGAACGACTAGTCGCAGTAGTTGTTCTATGCAGCAGAAATTTAAAAAATTTTCTTGTGACGAAACCACATAATCCAAGAACACTTCTCGGATCATTTCGTATAAACCACAAATAAGTAATAGGATTACCTCTTGAAGTGTGGTTGCGATCGAGTCTCTAAACGAAGAGACCTCCTGTCTCAAGTCCGATCCGACGGAGGAGACGCTTGCGAGCGCGAGGATGAATCGCGCCTTCTCGCAATCCATGTTGATGATCCAAGTGGCAGATCTCCTGATCTCGACACACGAGATACGGCGTCTTCTTCACGAGCGAGGCGCACCGAAGGAGACGGAGATCCACGAGCAAACGATTGGGCAGCATAACGACGACGCTGCGACGATGGAGACTCCCTCTAGGGCATCCATGGTGGACGTCCATGAGAGAGGAAGAGAGAGGGCTGATGTATGTAGAGAGAGAGAGAGAGACTTATGTTCTCTTGTGTGTAAATAAGAGCAATGGGGTGCCTCTCCTTTTATAATATTTTGGGATCCATGGATCTCAATCGTTGGGCAACACAAATCCAATGATTCTCATTGATTTGTGTTTCTTTTAATGGCTAAGATTTGTGTTGGTAAAAACCAACAATTAATTTAATTTAGATCAAATCTATATTGATAAATCAATATAAATCAATCTCAAATTAAATCAATCAAGCATGGAGATTTTGGAATGAAGATTTCCTCCTTCCATAATATTGGATTTGGTGGCAATCTCATGAGATCTCATGAGATTCCATTATTCCATGGAAATCTCTAAAATTTACAATAACACTTGTTGTAAATTATTCTACAAAAATAATTCATAATTATTTTGTAAATATTGCAATCTTGCCATTGGAAAATTGTGAATCATATTCACAATCCAAAATAAAATGTGAACTACATTTTCAATTAATTGTCCAATGTAAATCCAATTCACATCAACATTTAATTAACAAATGTAAATTAAAAATAACCCTCTCTTATATATCATAAATCACATTTATAAAATATATGACTAATATGGATATCCATATTATTCATATCCACGATAGTTAAATCACATTTAATCATCTTGGATCTCTATTCTCTTGTTCTCAAATAATATGAATCACATTCACATTATTCATGTCTTTGATAAATAAATCACATTTCATTATCTTAGATAACTCTCCTTATAATATGAATCAAATTCATATTGTTCATGATAATTAAATCACAATTGATTGTCATTCTCAATGCTCGGATACACATATCAACAATGAAATTATCCTGAACTCTTTCAAGGATAATACACTTTCTCCGCAGATACTTGGAGATAAGGACATGACGATTGTATTGTTCCATATATAGTGATTGGATATTGAGATCATATCTCAAATCCAGATCACGAGCCTCCCATAGATGCTTAATTAAATCAAGACCGCAAATCTAATCTTCTCATCGCATCTGAATCACATTCAGATCAATGTCCAACATTTGGACCAATATCAGATTACTTCTCTACTGAGAGGAGTCACTAAAATCCAGACCCGTTTCATCACTCCTTAGGAATGGAAGCGTCATGGTTATACAATCGTTTATGATCACATCAACCTCAGGTATTCCCTATACCTGTACGTCCCACATACTGGAAGACTCAAAATAAAACCGAAGTATTGGATCAACTTTATACTGTCTACTTCATGATTTTTTCAGTAAGTTTCTCATTCGATCATCGGGAGTTGGTATCGATCATATACTTTCCAAAAGCATATATCATACCTAGGTCTTGATCATATACTTTCCAAAAGTATATATCAAACCTACAAATTCAATCATCCAAAGCGAGACGACCGTGCAAGGAATTTGATTCTTACCAATATATCATGAGTGAGCTCATGCCTTCTGGTTCAGTAAATGAGCATGTATGATCCCTTTGAGAGATCGTATTACTCATATGCCCTTATATGCACACTGGCACACCGGTGTATAGACCTTGGTTAGGTAATCAACCTATTGGTCTGCCAAATGTACATACTCCGACATATAGTAACACATCTGTCTCTGGTCAGAGGATGCGTGCCTGTATCGTGACAGCATACAATATAGGACTTTGGTTATCTCGATCTTGTTAAGTCAACTCTTTGACCTAACTAATCTGACACCTTCAAATCTCTATTCCTATGCAGAGGACCTGCATCAAGAGGTCGGTCAGATATCGGCCTAACTGAGAAAGTATTGCCATCTCCTAATCAGGCTGGAGATCATCTCTTAACAATCATTTGACGGTGCTTGATGAGTCATTAATCTAACTCATTAGATATTCATCCAAGCACCAGTCTCTATGATTCAATAATTGAATCAACAACTGTATGATCATTAAGATGGCAATGGTACATAACCCTAATTGTACTAAGGGACCTATTATGCAAATTATTCATTCTTCATTTCAGATCAGGGAATGATATTCGCAATAACATTTATTGCATAATGGCTCGCCGTGGGCTCGCATGTCCAACACTCTTAACTATATCATGATTTGAGAAAACCATGGTTAAGTTAAAATTATTGACGGCTAAAGTAACGACAGAACACATATGGTAGGATGTTTGGATTAGGATTCTTATATTTGTATAATTTTATAATCCACTTGATATTATCTCCAATTACTCAGTAATGCATGACTTAACTCTTAATTGGATTAGGATTCTTTCATCTAAGAAATTGATAATCAATATAAGGATTATGAATTCTTATTTTTATTGAATGATCTTAGGAAATTATGGAATATGATTCACATGATTTACATTTAACAAATTTGAGTATAGATTCACTGTAATTAAAATTAACGTGAAATGTAATTCATACTTATTACCAGGTCTGATATGTGAATATAATTCATATAATGAATTAATATTAATGTGAATTTATCCATATTCATTAATTAAATATAAATTAGATTTATATTGTATTCTTCTAATAATATGGATTCATTTATTTTTGACTAATGAGTATCCCACTTAAAAATAATCACTGCAGCATGAAACAAAGGACACATCAAAAAGGCATCTGCTAACCACAACGATATACATCATATGATGCTCAAGATGCTCTCACTCACCAAGGCTCACCACACCAATTTTTTTCCATTTAAGTTATATTACATCCATTTCAGTTATGCATTTTTTAGGATAAGATTCAAATTAAGATTAGGAATCCTAATAGGATTGGACTCCTAATCCTAATAGTTATCAAGTTATATTCTATTTATAATCCTATTGGGAATAGTATTATGGGGTTGTATTTGGGCTATATAAAGAGGGGGTTTAGGTATTACCTCTACACCATAGCAAGAGGGAATACCACAAGGGAAGAGAGAGAGAGAAAGATAAGAGAGCGAGGGAACTGAGAGAGTTGTACTCATCTTCTTATAGTGATATTTTGTCACCGGTAGTCATGAGAGGTGACCGACCACCGTTATATCTGGTGTTCTTTCTTTCACGTACTTCCTTGGTGGTGGTGGTCGTTTGTGTATCCGCTTCCATATTCGGGGAGGTTCGCATCCCCAATATCCGGTATCCGAGAGGAGACAATACCGGTGGGTCGTATTCCCATCACATTTATCATATATAATTATGTACTACATGATCTACTTTTTTTCAAAATTGATTTGTATCGTTTTTAAGGTCCTAATGGATTCACAGTATCAAAATAATCGATCAATTCATTTTGTTAATCGACTAGGACTGATCGACCAGCATTGGAACATAATCATGCATTCTAGGTCAGAAAGATCGATCATGTAAATCTGTATGATCGACTAATTGATGATCGATCATGCGATCGATCACATTAATTTTTATAATTGATCATTTTCCAAATTGATCGATCATTCAATTTGGTATCATCCATCAATTTCCTCCACAAAACTCTCTGATCGTCCATCTGATTTCACATTTGTGTTCATGTATTTACCCATGTCTCGTACATACATTTTTCTTCGACATGTGCAAAGTATATCAACGGAAAATCGAAAAAACGTGATACGATATGAGATGGATTTTGTGTAAAGACTCACCCAAATTAAATTCCTACGCCATACATAGGTAGAATACACTATCAAACACCAATGGAGAGAAAATCACATGGATCTGACAACAAAAGGAAGGTGAAAATGTACATATGAGAATGTTCTTCCGCGAGCTTCCTTTCTCGGAATGAGAGTTCTGTGATATTTCATGGAACACATGCATGTCCAAGAAGATCCTCACTTCGAACTTTTTGAAACAACGTACTTAGACTTTCGTTTGGTGGCCAGAAAATCATTACGGCGATTGAGCTCCGACGAGAGTAGAGGAGCCCAGATGAAGGGGATAAGTGGTATGAACTAGCCCACTTGGCTCCCCGTCTTATATATAGAGTCCAATTCAGATACGTCTTCAGATCCGGATCTGGTAATCGTAATCCGATCATAGGTTGTGCATAACTCTCGCATATGAACTCCAATTTTGACGTTCTTGAGCTCGTTGAAAAAGCCTCGAAGAATATTAGAAGATGGAGTGGTCATCCAATTTTGATACTGGACCATATCGGAAAATAAGGAATAGTAGGATCCTATTATGAGGGATCATACGTGTGATCTCTCAAATTGTTAGTACATGATAAATGGAGAGATAAAGCTCATTTATGAGATGTCGAGGTAAAACAAATTTAACCAGTGCTCATCATACTTCTAGAAATATAATGCGAATTCGAGTATATTGTCCCTCTATGGTTAATTGATATCATTCTTCTCAACTATGAAGGAGAAATAATATATGGGATCACATACTTCGAATTATCGAGGTCATTCAATATGTTGGATGCGATATCGTTGGAAATATTCGAAATTGATGCGATGAAGCTAATAAAGTTCCATATGTTTTGGATATAAATTCAAAGTAGCTTAAATTGATTACAGAAATACAGTTCAACATCGGACTTTCTGGTTGAATGACTTTAGTGATCATTACCTTTATATCAATTTTGATGTGATATTAAGTTACTATATGCATATCTCCAAATATCAGTATTTGTTGCATAAAGGAGGATAACAAATGTGATTTAAAGTGGAAGTCATTGTTTTTTCCACAGACCATTAAAGGAGTACTCCGTTACTAGATTGGGATTAACTTGAAGCCTGCATCTCTTTTCACGAGGACTTATTTTTTTTATCTTTTATGATGTATCCACTTTTGTGTTTTCACAAAGCATTCAACATATGTGTTTAGGATCCAAAATTTTGGCATTTGTTTAACTTTCATACCACCGAGTGGGATCCATTTTGTGTTGAATAAAGTTGACCGTTTTTATCTAAAAATATAATAAAACTATTAACTTGTTATTTTTCTCTTAAGCGAGGAGATGGGGAGACAACTTAAAATGTAAACTTTCATGTATAATAAAAAGGGCGATGGATGGCAAGCGGTGAGGCGGTCGAGGGAAGGCGAGCGATGGGTGGAGAATGAACGGTGGATGTGATGGTGGAGGACGAGCGCTGGATGTGGTGGATGGATGGATGATCTTTCGCAAGGATACTTGAGGTGTAAGTGGTGAGGCAGTAGATGGAAGACGATCGATGGATGTAGTAGATGAAGGGAGGTTTTTAGATCCCACGCATCACGGAATCATGTAGATCAAATCGTATCTAATCAAACAAACAAATCCGTCATACGAATCTAGATAGCATCATAATTTTTAAAATAAAGCAAAGATGGAAACCACATAGATTGGGAACCATTTCCAATCTATTTCGTCAATTCACACGAGTATAACATTACCTCTTGAAGCAAGTTTAAGTCTGATCCAACATGTCTAAGTCTGATCCAACAGAGACAACACTTTTGGATGGAATAATCGTGTAACTCCCACAATCCAGAGAAACAAGTCAACTTCCTTGTCAGTCTTGGGGCAGGGGAGGGCCACAATATGAGAGAGAGAGAGAGAGAGAGAGAGAAATTTTGTTGATTAATTATATTTGAGAGAAGGATCTACCCCTCCTTGTATATAAATTCAAACCGTTAAGATTGTAATCCCCATTGCAGGATAAATGGTCAAGATTGAAGGAACTCAAAAAACAACTTTTAGGATTGAGAGAGCTCTCAACAACTTTTAGGACTAGAATTAATAATTAATCACTAATTCAACTTATCCTAAAATAAACAAATGAATAATTGGATAATTAAAAGAGAGAAAAACCATCTCTCTAAATCCAAGGTGGGCGTCTACCATGATGGGGGTACCATGGACATCTAATCCAAATTAGGAAAGGATTTACTTTCCCTTATTAATTAAAGTTAGTTTTGTGTTCCGACTATTTATTTATTTATTTAAATAAAGTTTAATATTTATAAATTACACCATTAATAAATATGAATCATATTCATTGGACCAAAAACTAATGTAAATCCAATTTATGTTTATGTTAGAATGTTAATCCAATTCACATACACAACACACTTTGTGATTCCTACCCACAAATAAGTTTTCAAATAATAATGTGGATTATATGCATACTATTCAATAAAATTATTATGAGAATCACCATCCATATTAAATTTATCTTGGATAATTAAATCTAATTTAATTATCCCATTTTCTCTCTTGTCCTAACAATTGGAATTTATTTCTATCGGAACGATCTATGAACTTTTTCATGGATAATGTACCTTTTCCACGAATACTTGGAGAAAGAGTCATGGAAATTGTATTATCCATGTATAGCCACATGGATATTGAGATCTAACCTATATCCTAGATCTAAAAAAACTTTCAATGATCTTTAATCATATCATACAATGTATCTCATCTTCTCGTTGCATCTAAATTCAATTCAAAATGATGTCCAACATTTGGACCAAGATAGACTAATTAATTCACCGAATGGAGTCGCTAAAATCTAAACCTGTTGCATCATCCTCTGGAATGAAATGGCCATGGTATACAATAAATTTAAAATCACAATGCACCCAAGTATTCCCAATACTCGTACATCTAGCATACTGGAAGATCGTGATTAAATCTGAAGTTTTAATATCATCTGAAATGTCTTCTTTCTTCTTCAGAATATTATTACCAAGTTTCTCATTTCATAACTGGGAGTTGATTTTGATCATATATTTTCCAAAAGCATATATCAAACCAACGAACATGTCTTGGTTTATCTCAATATCTCATGAGTGAGCTCATGTCTTCCGGTTCAGTAATGAGCATGTATGATCCCTTTGAGAGACCATATCATTCATATGATTTTATATGCATACTAGCGTGTCTATGTATAGACCTTGATTAGAACATCAACTGAATAGTCTGCTAAATGCATATACTCAGACATATAGTGATACATATGTCTATGTTTAGAGGATGCATGCATATATCGTGACAACATATATAAGACTTTGTTATCCCAATCTTGCTAAGTCAACTTTTTGAGTTCCAACACCCATGAATCTTTATTCTTATGCAGAGGAGCGGTATCAAGAAGTCAATTGGATGTCAGCCTTTGGAGTAAGGATTGCCTCCTTCTAGGGTCGGAGATCCCTTCTTGATAATCACTTGACGGTGCGATTGAGTCCTCAATCTAACTCTTTAGATATTCAACTCAACACTAGCCACTATGATTCAACAATTTGATCAACAGTTGTATGACCTCAAGATGGGCAAGGTACATAATCATGTTTGTACGCAGGGGTCCAACAAGTGCATGTATATTATGAACTCGGAAAGAGAGTGAAGCCTCTCGCTTTCACGCCTGACCACACCTTACTCAATCTACTACCTTCACAAACTTCACTGAAAGTATGGAAATGCCAAAGCGAAAGAGTAGAGCTGCGTTAAGCGGAATGAATTGTACATATTGATGGAATTTCGCATGAGGGATCTGACTCTGGGTAGGAAGATGAAGGAAGTGGATTGAGGCAACCAATAACTTTTATTGATAATTAATTTACAATAATATTTATTGAAAAAATAATTCGTCAAAGGCTCACGTGTCAAACAGTGGATGAAGGGCAAGTGATGAGGATGGTGCGCGGATTGGAAAGAATGGCGGGCGCATCTTTAGGAACAATCAAAATTAACGGATTGTATAACTTGCAAGATCGTCTTGTGAGAAAATATCAAAAAAACATCCCGGAGCAATAAATTGAGAGACAGTTTAAGAATTATTATAATTACATTTTTAGGGTCAAAATTAGCATAGGGGATAGGAGTAGACGATGTAAGACGGATGCGACGAAAAGATGCTAAATACGTGAGGCGTATAATGTAATTAAGAAATTGTACGAAGATATGTATGCAAATACCCCATTAAAAATATTTTATGTTTAAGTTTAACGCGGAGGTTTGAGGACCATGAAAGGTCCCAATGCACAACTTGCCATCAAGTTGATCTTTAGACAGTATTAAATATTTAAATATCGCCACCATCCTTTAATAATAACATCAAAACAATCATATCGACCATAATTGAAGGTAGTCGAGGTCTCTCAGATCTGATTTATAGTACCAACATGTCGTGCTATTAATCCAAAAAAATATCTCAATGGTACCAACATGTTGTAACGTGTGGATACTACATTAAAATATATAACATATGGATTCTTACATAGTTATTATCTACATAATTTTCCATATTTGTGAAATGCAACTGAAATCAAACACAATAGTTACTCCGTTTTACTCACATAACCCCAGTTTGTTTGATCCATTAACTCAACCACTTTGTATTAATCTAAGCACACTAAATGGAATGGTTAATTTTTTTTATCATATTTCATTTATTTTATTTCTCATCTCCTCCAGAACGACATCATCGCCCCCATCGTCTTCCCCAAAGAAACAGAGGCTACGACTTCGTCATATCTTCGACAATGTTATTGTTCCCTCGTCGTAACACTGTCAACCGCAACTACATAACCAGAACGAGAGTCCTTACCATGACCAAGGGCCCTCGAGCCCTCCCCGCGAACCACCTCGACCCAATCGGGTGCTTTGATTGGGACTGCCACCTCACTGTTGTGCCTTGGCCTCCTTCATCACATGCCGCAAGGGGCACCTCTCCCTTCTCTTGTTCCATCATTGTGACTAAGGCGGATCTTTTCGTCTCGTCTCCTTCCTACGTAACTTGCCCCCCTGCCCCCCCCCCCCCTACGCATCCCCTTATCATCTTCTTTGACCTTCTAAAACATGAGGAGGATATAGGGCAAGGGTGAGCACCATTGAGAGTTTCACCTTCGCTATTCCGGCCTGCACAATATCTTCGACCACCATAGGAAGCCCCAACTCTCTCAACAAATCTATTGTCCTACGCATGTGTTACTCGAGGAGACCTGATGGGGGGGCTTTAGAGCTTCAAGGGACCTGATTGGAGCTCCTCCTTAGTCGAGCTTCTTTGTTGTGTGTCGACGAGACAAGGGAAAAGGAATGAAACCCTCTCACTATAGCCATCATCGTATTAGATCGTGAACATGCATCCAGTCGTTCGAGTAAGGGGTTCCCTTATCCCTTTATCTGAACCCATCAGAGAAATCTGGATTGGCCACATGTTACCTATTCTGCACTTGGATCAAACTTTGACAACTTTCATCAAAGTTAAAAGAAAAATGGATGGAAGTTAACACAACATTACGTCATGTAATGATTAACAACTATTCAGGATTGCGGAGGTAATCCATTATTACAGAGAGCTGAGTACGCAATAATGAAACTATACGAGGATATGAGTGTAAAAATATCTATAACATATTGTGGTTTTTTTGCACTTAAGTCCCTCCAAGATTATGCAATTTGTGTTATACCCCACCTTTTTTGCAATAACACTTGCCCCCGTATTTTTACAAAATTCATAGTTTTGTCATTCTACTAAGGTGAAATGGGGCACAATGAAATAATAGAAGGCCACAAATGTGAATTTTGTAATAATACATAGCACAAGTGTTATTGCAAAAAGGGAAGGGGCATAACTGTAATTGTTGGATCTAAAAGAGGCATAATGTGAAAAGCCAAAATTTTCGTATTGTAATTATCCTCTATTTCTTATTGCCTTTCATGAAATTCCGTAGCTATAAGATTTGAATCGTGATCTTCTGGATGATATGTTGTACTTAGACTTAATGTAACTAAATTTTAACTTGGAAACCTGTGAAATTACATTAGATTATCAATTTGTTTTAATTGAAAAATCAAATGATGTTGGTATGAAGTTGGGAATTCTCAAATTTGAAATAAGGGGTCTTAGGTAGAATTTTAATACCACATCTAGTATTTTAAAATTTTGGGGGACTTATATTTGTGTTCACATCTCAAACTCTTATAGTAATAGTAAAGAGGAGGAATGGAGGATCACACACATGCATGCGCTTGCTCCGCTCCACTCCATCATCGTCTCTGGCTTGTAAGAGTAAATTCGTATATCAGATCTCAATAAGTTTTCTACGGATTTCATTTTACTATTCAAATAAATTACTTCTGTGGATTAATAATATTTCAACTGAATTCGAATTTTCTTCATGGATTGAACTTAGTCGTCGTTTCAGAATCTGAAGAGACACCCATTGAGGGGTATTATCGAAAGACGAAAAGTCACACATTAGGTTTACTTATACCTATATCTGGACAATCATTTTCTTCTTATGCAAGAAAACTTTATCTCTCTTTCTCTCTCTATTTGTGTGTTCTTCCACCGTGGGTCCGTGACTACGACCTATTTATTCCTTTTTCCATTGTGATTCCCTGAGGTTCTTTCGAAGACGATCTTGTTGGTATGTACGGACTAAGATCATGTATCATCATACCTGAGAGTGGATCTCTAGTACCCTACACACCGGTATTGTGGGGACGATATCCTCTCTAAGGACAGTCCATTTCATAGATGCTTCATTGATCTCTAACCTAATCTATTTATTATTTTATTTGCTACTGCTTATTTATTGCCTTACCTTCCTTGTATCTTGCCATAATTTATGGTTATGTATGATAACTTGATCCATGTCTGCATATTGTAATTGTGATATGAATCAAAAATGTATGATTGCATTCTTATTAATCTGTGATGCATTATTAATGACTCATTTTCATAACTCTGTCGATCTTATTAACAACAATCTTAGAGAGGATGCCCGGAACCGGTTTATAACTATGTCGGACTACATGTTTTAATCGATTGTGGATATAACTAGGAAACCTAAAAAATCGATGGTCAGAATTTCAAGTGTTGGCAACATCACATGAAAATTTGATTAACCACTATATGGTTAATTTCGATGCTTGAAACTGAATGCCATATGATGAAAACGGAATACCCCTCACCCGATAGCTATAACACGTGATCTGCATGGAATGAAGGTGACCGTATATGTCATGGTGCCATCATGTTGGCTCTGTCCAACATGTTTTTTGACATGTATTCTTTGTCCATGCAGACTGTGAAGGGGTTATGGGAAGATTTGAACCGTAAGTATAACATGAAGGATCTCGATATAGAGAAATACTCAGTCGCTGAGTTTTTGTAGTTTTTCATGATCGAAGGGAAGTTGGTTTCTAAATAGGCATGCACATTTTTACTCATGATCAATGGTTTAGAAGATATCGAAATAAAACTTACAAAGAAGTTTCAAATCATGTGCATCATACAAAAACTCTTCAAGTCTTAGGAAGACTTCGGTATGACCCTGAAACACAGAAAGAGGAAGATTTCTATGGATGACTTGATGATGGCAATTGTCATATAGGAGGAACATATGAAACAAAAGCATGCTATTCATGATGATGTTTAGGCTAAGATTAATTTCATGACTTCAAAGGGCAAAGAGAAAAGGGAAAAGGGTAGTAACAACAATAAAATAAAACTAAATGGTAAGAGCCAGAAAAAGACAAAGAATAAATTCTATTGGCACTATGATCAAGTTGTTCATTGGAAAAAAGGACCGTCCATCCTTAAAGGCTCAACCAAAGACTGCATATGGGAGTCCACAACTGAATATGATCACTATTAGATGCAGGGCTAGCGAGGTGTATGTCTCTATAAAACCTGAGCTGTACCCTATCCATGATCCAAATAAGTAGCTTGTGGATACGAAAGTCAATGTATGTATTTGTTCTTACATCATCTTGTTTTCTTCTTATCAGAATTGCATTAGTGGGACTGTAAAGATAGAGAACGATCCTCCAGCCAGGGTGCTAGGGTCGGGACAAGTCAACTTGAGGTTCTCCTCTGGACGTGTATGGACTTTCCACATGGTGTTGCATGTCCCTGACATGAAGAAGAATATCTTATATAACTCTATCTTAGTTACAAAGGATTTTGAGTTGAACTTTAATTGTAATAAAGCTGTCATTTTGAGACCTGACATTTTTACGAAAAAGGTTTTTTTTTTCATATTTTGATTTGTTGTTTGGAATTAGATGTGATTCAGTAATTGTAATGATTGTTTTAAATTCTGAATGTTCTAATTCGTGTCCCGTGTTATTAATAATTTAGAATATTGTGATCTATAGCATGGTAAATTAGGACATTTAAACTTGAATTCAATTAAAATAATGATGAATTTAGAGTTAACCCGAAACACATGTTGAAAAAACTCAAAAACATGAAATTTTGTTAAAGCTAAGACACATAGGAGCCTTCTCAGTCTGTCTCTAGAGATAGTGAGATCTTGGATCTAGTGCACACATATATCAATGAGTTTTATGGTGTATTGATCAGATACAATAAGAAATTATCACCTTTATAGATGATGGTAGTAGATATTACTATGTGTATCTAATGAAAACCAAAGACAAAGCCTTATACACATTTCTTATTTTCAAGAATAAGGCTGAGAAACAAACATGAAAAGTACTTAATGTGTTAGGTGAGATAGAGGAGGTGAATAAACTTCTAAATTATTTGATGAACAATGCAAATTATTTGGCATAGTTCATGAAGTTATTATTCCATATTCACTACAGTCAAATGGGATATCACAACAGAAAAATAGGAACTTAACTGGCATGATCAATACTCTCTTACAGAGTTATGGACTTCCAACATATATATGGGGAGAGCCCTTAATATGACTTGTCATGTTCTGAATAGGGTTCCTCCAAGACATATGGGAAAGTTTCCTTTTGATATTCGAAGAAATAGGAAACCAAGCTTATGTATCTCAAGATATTGGGTTGTCTTGCTAAGATGTTGGTCCCAGAACACAAGAGAAAGAATCTAGGTCTTAAAACTGTTGTTGCGGTCTTCCTAGGTTATTTGGAAAATAATTATGCCTATATGTTCTTGGTAATTTGATTTGATACCAGGTATAGATGTCAACACCTTGGTTTATCTTAGTGTTTCTACCTTCTTTAAGGATGTCTTCCCTATGAATATTGGAATTCCTCAAAATCTGACCAATGATGTTGCCTCCACATCCGAATCTATTCCAGACCAAGTGGAAAGGATCGTGAATGTGGGGTTGAGACTCAACCTAATCCCAATGACCCTTCAGAAGAAATTGAGTTAAAGATTAATAAACAACCACGTATAGCCAAAGATATGCGTAGTGACTTTATTGTCTACCTAATCAAGGGTGATCCACCAACTTACATGGCTTCATTTGAAGCAAAATAATAGTAGGAAGTCATCAAATTTGAGATGGATTCCACTATAACTAATCAAACGTGGGAACTGATTGATTTACCTAAAGGGTGCTCTATTATTGGGTGCAAGTGGGTGTTTAAGAGAAAGCTTAGACCTGACAAATTTATTGAAAAATATCAATCTAGATTTGTTGCTAAAAGCTATAGATAAAAGAAAGGTATCGATTATTTTAATACATATTCTCATGTGACTAGGATGACTACAATCTGGATGCTTATAGCATTGGTATCTGTACATGATCTCTCTATCCACCAGATGGATGTGAAGATCGTCTTTTTGCATGGCTATATTGAGCAGGAGATCTATGTGGATCAATTTGATGGGCTTTTGACTTCTAGAAATGAGAGAAATGTTTGCAAGCTTGTTAAATCCCTTTACGAATTGAAACGAGCACCAAAGTAGTGGTATGAAAAATTTGACAAAAGTATTTTTTCATATGGCTTTAGGGTTCGTGAATCTGACAATATGTCAATTCCAAGATGAATGGTGATGAGTGTATTATCTTGTACATGTATGTTGATGACATACTATTGTTTGAATCACATGTGAGAATGATTAATGAGAATAAATCATTGTTAAGTAGCAAGTTTGAGATGAAGGACACTGGTGTTGTTGATGTGATCTTGAATCTCAAACTGACAAAGTCAGTTGATGAAATTGTATTTTCTCAGTCTCACTATGTTGAGAAGATACTTGAAAATTATGGATATCAATATGGCAAAGTTGTAGGCACTCCTTTGATTCATCCAGAACACTATTTAAGAATAATAGTGGAGTACCTGTAGCTCAACTAAGATATTCACCAGTGATTGGAAGCTTAATGTATCTTACAAATTACACGATACCTGATATTTCATTCTCGGTTGTAAAATTGAGTAGATGCACTAGCTATCCTGACCATACTCACTAGCAGGCTATGGATCGAGTATTGAAATACTTGAAGGGAACTATTTCCCTTAGTTTGCATTATGGTAGACATCCATCTGTACAAAAAGGACATAGTGATGCAAGTAGGATATGGAAAGTAAAGGAGTATGGGAGTAATTGTGTTACTATGTATGTCTTTATCCTTGCAAGCAGTGCAGTCTCTTGGAGGTTTATGAAGCAGACCATTCTAGATCAATCTACCTTTGAGGCTGAGCTATGTTCTTTGGACACTATTGGAATCGAGGTTGAATAGCTACAGAAACTTCTTTCCGAAATTCTCATGGTAGATCAGTCAACTCCTGCGATCTCGGTACATTGTGACAACATGACCATAATTGTCAAGATCAAGAGTTCAGAGTTCAATAAAAAAAGAAGGTGTATACAAATCAGACTTAAGATGTTATGTGATTTGGTGTCTCGAGAAGTGTTGGCTGTGGATTTTATTGGATCTAAAGATAACACTGTAGATTCGTTGACTAAGGAACTTGATAGATTATTAACCCTAAAGTCTAAGCTTGGTATGAGACTGAGACCCATTAGCAGCTACTATACAGTAGCAACCTAACCTATCTGAGTGGATATCTCATAAAATAAGTTCAATGTAGTAATAAAAATTGTTTGGAGAAATGGTTGGCACTCTTATTTCAATGCTTATGAATGAGTGTCTTATCCCTGGAAGCCTGAATGTCATTTCAGCTACAAGTTTAGGAAGAGTGTATGTTCTGAATGGGTTCAAGTTATTGGTCAGGATGTTAGCATTGCATCCTTGGAGAATGATACCTATGTGAGTGTTACCGTGGGCCGCAGTTAAAGTAAGATGGTCTTTTCTGAATACACTCATGAAACAAGATAATGATGCATAGTCTTTAAGAGCACCAACCCTAAAGATTGCACCAAGAACAACATTTTGTTATTTCTATTGTATATTTTAATACTAAGGTCCGAAGTTCAAGATGTAGTTCACTTCGCTCCTGTTAAGGAGAAAGTAGTAAATTAAGGTAGAGGTTCAAACCTGAAGGTACCTTTACTGAAAACAAAGTATGGCAGCCAAAAGATGTCTTTTGAACATTTTTGGATCTCTTTTTCAAATTGATAAATTCATGGGATATTTTTATATTTAGACTTAATGTAAGTATGTTTTAACTTGGTAAACTTATGCAATTAAATTGGATCATCATTTGATTTCAATTGGGAAACCAAATGATGTTGGAGGAAATTAGGGAATTCCCAAATTTCAAACAAGTGGACTCTTGGGTGGAATTTTAGTACCACATCTAGTATTTCTAAAATTTTGTGGACTTATATATGAATTCACTCCCCAAGATATTGTAGAAATAGTAGAGAGGGGGAATGGAGGACCACACACACGTGTGCACTCTATTTCGCTCTATCTCGAGCTTGGGAGAGTAAATTCAGATCTTGATAATTTTGCTATGGATTTTGTTTTTACGAGTCAAATAAATTAATTCTATGGATTAATTGCATTTTAACTACTATGGGAATTCTACTTGATCTAATGGATTGGACTTAGCCACCATTTCAAAATTCTGAAGATGTGCCCATTGAGCGGTATTTTTGAAAGACAAAAAGTCGTACGCTAGGTCTACTTATACCTATTCCCGGATGCTAATTTTCTTCTCACATAAGAAAACTTTCTCTCCATCACTCTTTGTTCTTCCAATGCGACTGTGACCCATGTATTCCTCTTTGGGATGCGGTTCTCTGAGGTGCTTTCGAGGACGATCTCGTCTGTGTGTGCATATGACAATCGTGTGTTGCCGTATCCTAGAAGGGTATCGCTAGTATCCTATGTGCCGGGGGAGGGGGGGGGCAATATCCTCTCTAAAGATAGTCCTTTACATGGATGCTTTAGTGATCTCTAACTTAATCTATTTATTATTTTGTTGCAATTTATTTATTGATTTACCATTCCCAGATCTCTCCCTCATACATGGTTCTATATAATAAATTGGTTCCTATCTGCATATTTTAATTGTTATATAAATAGAAAATGCTTGAGTATATTCTTGTTAATCTGCAATGCATTATTAATAATTCATTTTCATCTGAAAAATTATTGTTTGTTGCATGCCATGTTGATCCTATTAAAACCATAATAGACCCTCTCTTTAGTCATCGTATTATCTAAGCCCACATGCTACATTATATATTGCAATCATCGTGTAATACGAGCATCTATGATGTAAACCTCCTAAGCATCATGTAATCGAACTAAAAGTTGATCATGCATTCTGATTTAACGGAATGCAAACGTGTGTGTGTATATGAGTATTACCATATCATTGTATATTTTGGAATGTGGATAGGATATATCAAATTGTAAATCATATCCTTACATATTTGTGTGGGGTCGTGAAAAAGAATATCATAATTCATATAGTAATATACAACGAACATATATGAATTATCCTATATATAATAACTACCTTTGACATGGATTATCCTACATATAATAAATTAACTTTTGACACTAACATTTAGAAGGATTTTTTTAAAAAATGAAATTAATAGCTGTTAAATCAAAATTGCATAAGCTATTAAGCATATGAAAACCATTTGAATATTAATAGATATCTAAATCAAAATTGATACGGATTAAAATAAAAGTAATAGAGAACTAATAAGCATGTGATCCTCATTGTTTATTACATGAAAATAATTCTATAGTTTATAGCAAAATCAATACTATAAAGAATGCAGTTTAAAGAAGATGGTAGTTATATACGGAAAATTATCTATTATGATATATTTAGATAAATTTCACAACACCATATTTATTTATTAAATTATTTTGGTATGTTTTTGCTGAAGCAATATATTGCTACTCTAACTGGGTCGGGTTGTAGTTAGAGTGATCACCGAATGAATCAAAACAACGCTTAAAGTATCTTGGTGAAGAAAGCCTGATTTTGATTTATATTTGAATAAGTTCAGGGTTGAACACAAGGATACAAGCTATTAGTTATCTAATATAATGTTATTCAAAGTAAGTAAATGCATGGTATTGATTTTTATCTTTTTACATGCAAGTTACATGAAACGAAAGAAATAAAATACACTGTATAACAAACAACAATACTACACACAGGTTACTCATGAATTAATTCATAAGCATGAAATCCATAAATAAAACTTTATTTGAGATACTAATTAATTAGAAGCTCTAATTTCTTATTAATAAGTCAATGCACCCAACTGAAAGGCACCTACAACACTTAATAATCATTTAACAATCAATCATGAGAATGATGATATGAAATCAGTACATCAATCATCTATATAATTTTTAAGTGTAATAAACTAATCATGACCTCTTTAAATTCACAAAATTAAGTTAAGGTTAAATCATGGCATCTAAAACAAAGTTCAATAAACACCACATTTCTCTGATTAAAGAATTGAATACATGTCACATCATATAAAAAATTATGCCATTAGAAAACAATTAATAGATCTTCAATCAAGATAAAAAATCATTTAATTTATAGTTAAGATGCTCAAGTTATTAATGAAGCTATCAAGAGGCTTAATTATAAAGAAAACTTAATTAACAATACATAAATCATCATAAATAAGTCCAAGAAGGAGTAAAGTATAAATGTACAAAGCCAGAAGGGCTTATCTGTTAATGTCCAATCAGTGATGGATAAAACTACAAATATGGGAACCCGACGGGGCTCAGCTGCAAATAGCATCAGCTCATACTGGGGCACGTGAGGATTGAAATGGCATTCCTCAAAGCATGAGGTGAAATGCTGCAATTAACCTAACCATGTGTGTGTCACACGTGTTGGGCAGACTCGGTTGGAGGCTCGGGTAGGTAAGAGGCTCGATCCACGTGGGTGGTTGCGACTACTTCAGATAAGGTGCGGACCCATCAAGGTAATAGACTCGTGAGGGATGGTCATATGATTAAACAGAGGAGGCTTGATTCGACAGTAACTATATGTCGTGGAGATGCTCCTCCTTCGAATGCAGTGGCATGCAGACTTCACTCCAGCAAAGTGCTTGATGCTCCTCTTCATCTTCCAAAGTCGATGAGGTTCAGAGAGGCTTGTTGGAGAATTGGTGAAGACGGAGAATGGTTGGAGAAGAGACCTGCCCAGCATGATTAGTAGGGTGAGACCCGCTCGTCGGAGGCTGAGCTCGAGCCCGAGGAAGCTTTGCTATTTCTGATCAATTAAACCTCGAGGGTACTGATGACTTCCCATTCATGAACCTTTATTCTTTCATTATAGGCTTGAAAAAATACATGTAAACATCATTAACTGTATGGATTAACATCCTTATATTTTCCCATAAATAGTGTATAAATACTTGTACTTAAATCTGAAAGCATAAAGAAATGAAAAGAAAAATAAAGGAAGTATCAAAGATAGTGACTACCCCGGAACCCCGAAACCAAGTTAATTGTTAACTTAGTTGGGCCAAGAATAAATTAGGGGGAGATAGGGGAAAATAATGTACAGAAAACTCTCAAAATGTTAAGTATATAATACCATGTAAATATCTTATATCTATACTATTTTATTTAACATCATATACACCTCAAATAAGCATGTGTTCAATATAAAACTTGTACATAATAATGTATATAAAATAATAAAAATATTGGCAAAAATATATCATGCACATGTCACTCTATATAATTAGTTGAAAAGGCCATAAAAAGAACTTCATTTATCAATATCCTTTCCATATGAATTCAATTTTAAACAAACTCACCTCCAACGTATTTACAAGTAAATTATCTATCTAATAAAAATGGTTTCATTTTAATTGAAGTGAGATGCAAAAGCCGGTTAATTGGGGCACATTGGTACATGTATACTTGTATTTTCAACCATATTAATTATCGTGTATATTTTAATCCTATTATCTTTTTAAATAATTGTACATATTATATAACTCATACTAACAATATAAATACAAATTAAAATTACTTAAAAATATCAAAAAATAAATAATAAATGCAAATATATGTGTATAATATACCTATAAGTGTATAATACATGTAATTATCTGTACATAATTACATAAAAATCATAAAATGTGTATAAATACATATAAATAATATTTTAAATAAATAAATTATTTAAATAACATATTATTTATATAATTAATAAAATAATAATACAAATACATATTATATAGGGTGACGAGTCACTAAATACGATAAATAATTCGTGTTCGTTGTAGTACGTGTACTTAGCGATTCAGTTAGAACCGAGAGAAGAATCTCTATGAAGAGTGTCTCGGCTTAAATTTATATCCCGGGCAAGTCCGGGGTCGAACACAAGGAGGCAAAGGAACAACTTGGGTTTAATTTGAAAACTTAGGACTAGATTTCCAAGCAGTTATTTTTTATATTTTTTAATGCAAAAATAAATACAAATGCAAATGCGGTTGAATTAAAACACTAAGAAAGTATACAACTTAGCCAAATTAGATTGAATAGAAAATAAGTCCAATTTAGCCAAGTTATATTTTTCCTAGAATCCTAATCCAGTGATGAATGCAAAACACTTTTTTTTGGAATTTTACGGGTTAAAATGCGATAATTAAAAATGCACACTTTTTATGGGTATTTTCGTAATTTATCACACAAATAGTAAGCAAAAATTATGAAAAATTTACTGGAATAAAAACATGATGAAATGAGACTACAGTAATGTTTTTGGAATTTTTTGACAAAATATATTTTTTATATATTTTTTTAGTGAAAATAGAGCGACACTAAGTAATTAATTCCTAATTAATCCACAATGTCAAATTAATAAGAGTGTGAATTATCCCAAAAATATATTTTCATATAAAATCTAGGAGACTTGAAATTTCGCAAAAATGATGGATTTAATTAAAAATCAAATACTAAAATCACTCTACAATTTATTTCAAGCACAATACATCTCCATTTTGGATGCAATTTGGATAGTAAATCAATCACGTTTCAAGGCATCATGTCTAATTTTTGTACAATTTTTAGAGCAACAATGAGTCTGATATGATATTAATATCACAGAATGGGTAAAATATGCAGAATTTCAGTTACACATTTTTAATTAATTACCAACAACTCACAAAAATACAAATAAATATTTAGAACGTATACAATTAGTTGCTCAACACAATGGTATTTTTCATTGAATAAAAAGACACAAAGTTGATGTCCAAATTAAGAGACAAACACAGGGGTATCCGAGCAAAACAAAAATTGGAGATAAACAAGACAAATATGTACAAGGACGTTTTTGTAATTACAGAAACATGAGAAATAAAATATGCAAATTTCACAATAAAAAATTAAAAGTAAATGGGACCTTCTTCTTCCTTGCTTCTTGCTGGGCACGGATGGGGAAGAACCCAAGTGTCGGTGTGGATGGGCAGCGGCGCGGCCGCGTGCGGCACGCGGCGACGGCCTTGGAGGTGGCGGCTGTGGTTGTCGCTTGGGGCGAGGGCGACGCGGGTCTCCACGCGGGCGGAAGGGCGGTGGTGGGAGCCCCTGTGGCTGGCGGACGGGGCGGGGGCGCCGCATGCGCTGCGGAAGGGCGTCTACAGCCGCAGTGGAGACGGTCGGTTGGAGTGGGAGGGGGGCGACGGGCTGTGCTGGCTGTCTCCTTTCGTGTTTGTTTTTTTTATTTTTTTTATTTTTTTTGTTTTCCTGTTGTAATAAAAGAAACTTTTTTGTTTTAATTTTTTTTAATTTTGTTAAACAATGGATGCACATGATGTGGAAACAAACTGATGTGATGATGGCATATGATGAGGATATAAACAAATGGGAGTATGTGAACGGTAATGTGATGTGATTAAAAAATTGGATAAAACAACAACAATGATAACATGATGGGAAAATTACCTACGATGGAGACGATCGCCTATGATGTGCTCACGAGAGCACGATCTTCGCTCGAATCGCCGGCGAGTGATGAGCTCGAGCAATGCACAGATGTGGCTGCGATGGTGGCCAAAAAGCCAACGGATCTCACCGGAGAGAGGGTTGTCGTCGCTCGACCGCGGTTGCATCGCTGTCACCGATTCAACTCTGGGAACTAGGCTCTCCTCACATAAAGAAGGATCAAGTGTAAATTGAGAAGGATGGGATGTATATAAAGAGAAGACATGAGAAGTTATTAAGGTGGTGGAGTTGAATGGGAGGTTGTATTATTAATGGAGTTGAATGGGAAGTTGGAAAAAATGGTGGAATAATGGAGTTGAATTAGTGGTTATTGTAGAGAATGAAAATTAATTAAATAAATAAAGTGAAATAAAGTAGGCTACTTTAAATACAACAAAAAGATATAAAGAAGGAAAAATAGTGGAGAATTTACAAGGGAATACATACAGCATGTACATTTTTTGTTTGTTTTTCTAATATGTATTTTTTTACCTTTTTAATAAGAGATATTTACAATAAAAAAATACAATAAAAATACTATAATCAACATACAATACAACGATGATTTTTTGGATTTTTAAGTAATTGAGAAAGATAAAAATAAAAATGAAGAAAGATTGAATATATACATAATATACAATGTACATCTAGATCCCAAAATTCAACTTTTGCAAATGAGCTCCGATTTTAATGAAACCACTTCCGTTGGATAGATAATTTTCTAACTTGAACTTTAAAAGTGAGTTTGGTGAATTCGAAGATCATACGGAGCGAGAATTTGGCTTGGAAGTTGGTCTTTATAGCTTTTCCCCCTTGAGATCTAAGAGCATTTATTTGAGTTAAAATTTGTTTTGTATTTTTGTATTTTTATATACATTGTTATGAACAAGTTAGAAGAAGAATTAGCTGAAAAAGAGTTGAAATGAAATTATTAAAAATTCATGAAGTTTTGGACTATTTACATGTACAAAACTCCTTTATTTTTATGGCTTTTTATGGGTAATTTATTTTGTACAATCTAATATACAATAATTATTGTATTTTATTTTCAAGAGGTATTTTGTTAATTTATTGATTTTATGTACATTTATTTGAGAATTTTCTCATGGATTTTGCTAAGATCAAGATATTGAGATGATGAATCGCAGATTCATCACCCCCCTATATTTAAACTTTGCTAGTCCTCGAGCAAACAAAGAATGTATACGTTGGATTAACCCCTGACTATGCATGTGAATACAAGACTTGATCCGTTCAAGAACTACAGGTTTAGAGATCCTAAAATTCTAAGCTGAACGAAGCTCTAGTCAAAAGGTATCCAATTTTCCTAATCATCATACTCTCTTTGTATACATATATAGTAGGGATATGACACTAAGTGTTGACTGCAGTTACAGGAGTAGAGTCACAACGTCACCCAAGGTTCCAGTCCAAGAGACTCTCCTAAGAACCCGATCCTCAACACTACGGAATAAACCATTTCTTTCATCCAATCCACCGTCTCTTTAGTTGTCAGACTTAAAAGTGTAGATGGAAGTCCAGTTGATGGAGGACATAGGATTGTGTCATTTCCTCTCTCCCTCTCACTGGAACAAGGATCCTCTCAAGTGACTTATTACGCAACACATATTTTTGATGTTGATCAGTGCGTCCGTCAAGAGAAGTTGGAGCCGTCTGCACTTGTTTTCCTGGAAGTACACCAGGATGTGTCTTTTTTGAGTACCTATCGTACCTTCTACACCCAGACTTGTAGCATTTATGATGCAGAGCCCTTTTTTGGTGCAAGCCCGACTCCTGGTCCTAACAGCGGTGGTCTAAGTGGATGACAACGCTCCCGCACCCTATGTTAATTCGGTCAATTTAATGTCCAAATTAATTCATGTGATTCGTTGCTGTCGGATACGAGGGGTTAATCAAAAACCATTTATCTATTAATGTGAAGTTAATTTTAAGCGGCAATAATTTTTTTACTTGGTGGAGTCCAAGGTCGATCTCAGGGAGGCATCTGTCTCCTTAGGTGAATTTGAGCAAGGATCCAAGTGTTGATTTACGAGGAGTAATTTTTTTGGTCTTTTTAATTTTTTTATGCAGACTTATGTAGACAATGCAGGCCAATTTGATGTTCAATTTAATTATTGTATCAAATGAAGTCCAAAAATTATGAAAATTGACCAGATGATTAATGATGATGAAAATGACTTACACTAATTTTTTTGGAATTTTTTGACACTAAATAAATTTACTGTGAATTAAATGAACAGACAGGGTGATTTTCAGTATTTAATTTTTAATCAATATCAAACCACAATTTTTCCAAGAACTAAAATTATCCTAGGTGGCTCTAGTGATAAGGGACCTAGGAAAATTAACAGAACTTTATTTCACTGTGAAATGAATTAATTAAAATCAATCTAAGAAAATCACTCAACAATTTATTTAGGCCTCGATATGCGTGCAAATGCCATGAAATTTTTATGGTATGTTAAAAATGATGTCCTTAAGCTACTGTGAAGTTTTGATGAATTTTGAAAGCACAAAGAATTAACTATAAATCAAAAGGTGTCATGGGCAAAATATGTCAACAATTCACCAATTAATTCATTAATAATTCAAATGAACTTACAAAAAGATGAACGTGGACAAATAGACAGAGGACGAAATTTCCAACAAAATGCAATTTTTAGAATTTAAAATGATGTAAAATGCAACCTAGGGATGCGTGCAAACACAGGGGTGTAAATGCAATACAGGAAATTAAAATTTCAATAAACAAATATGCAGACAGGGACTAAAATGCAATTACCTATAATGTGGGGGGACTCTTGTGCAAATTCTCCATAGGGCACGTGCTCCTCACGTGGGGTCTGCTTCACAGGGACCTCTTTGCAATTTTGGAAAGCTCCAGGGGCTTCTGTGCAATTTACCCAGGCCGCACGTGCTCCTCACGTGGGCGTCCTAGGCTCGGAGGGCTGCGGTGGCTTGGAGCGAGGTTCGGAGCAGGTTCGGATCGCCCGAGCCTAGGCTTGGGGCCGAGGTTCGGTCCTCGTCGACGTGGCGGCCTGCGGGCCTTTGGATCAAGGTCGATCCAAAGGTTGGCGATGAAGACGCGTGGCGATGTGAGGACCGTTCAGATCTGGGAGGCGATTGACGGTTGGGAACGGTCGCGTTGAGGGAACGCGTGGCGATGTGAGGACCGTTCGATCGGGTGATCGAACGACAGCTGCTCGTCCTCCTCGACGATCCTCCGCCGCCTGCGGAGGAGAAGGCGGGGCTCCGGCGGTCGGGCTGTAGCTCCGCCCGTCCTTCCTCGAGGTGCTGAAGCTCTCCGATTTGTCGGAGATAGCCCTGAAGCTTCGCGGCGTGGAGGCGGAGATGATGGTGGTCTCAGGAGCGTCGGAGAGTGCCCCGGTGTCTATGTCGATGAAGCTCGATGGCGTCTTCGGCGAGCTTCCGTTCAGTGAGAAGCCAAGTACCTGCAGGGGGTTAGAAGAGCTAGCCGAGGCGTGCGAGTGCTCGTGGAGAGATGTAGATGGTCGGCGAGGCCTACGGTGTGAAGGAGGTGCGCTGGAGATGAGCTCCGGCCAAATGGCGGAGCTGTTGGTCAGAATAGTGCGAGAGGCATCGTCAGAGTGTGTAGATGGGACAACGAGGATGGGAGCTTCGACGCGAAGCTCGTCGAGGTGGATTGGAAGCGAGAAGGTGGCCGGTGGCGGCGAATAAAGTCAGAGAAATAGGAGAAAAATAAGCGAAAGATCGGACGATGGATGGAAGGATCTACCTGGGAAATGGAGCTCAGGTTTGAGCTCCAGGTCGTCGCTCGAAGGTCGGTAGGTGGCCTGAGCTCACGCAACTCGCGGATGGAGGCTGCAGCACGGCGGTGGCGGCCGTGGATCTCGCCGGAGTCGAATCCCCTTCTTCGCTCAACGATTCAACGAATTGCTGTCACCAATTGGTAGGTCGGAGCTCAGGGAAGCTCTCTTGAGTGGCGGATGGCGGTGAACGTTGTCGGTGATGGCGTATTTATAAGGTGAAGTTGGTGGCATTGTTGGCGACGAGGCGAGTTTCGAGGGCGACGTGGAGCTTCTATGGTGGAGGTAGTGGAGCGTGAGGGAGCTGGCGAGGGAGAGGGACGAGTGGGTGACGTCGTGGGGGTGTCAGCGGTGGAAGAGGGAGGCTGACGTGCAGCCGGAAATAGAAAGGAGGCGCCCCTCCCGCAAGGCAAGGGACGTGGGAGAGAGGGGCGCCTGGAGGTAGGAGACGAGGTCTCCACCGTTGCATCTTGTGATCCAACGGTGGCGATCGAACCGTAGGGGACGAGTAGGATGAGATCGAGGCATGCTGATGATGGGCCGAGAGCGCGCCACGTGGCGGGCTGCGGACGAAGTGCGAGCGGACGGTTTAGATGAGGAGATGGAGATGATCGAAGGGACGAGACTCGCTGGGAGAGGGGCGGCTACGATGGAGAGATCAAGGGCCTGATCAAGCGATGTAGATGCTGCCACGTGGAGGGCTCTGGTAAGGGCGCTAATGTGCGGCGTAGATCAAAGCAGGAGGTGATCGGATGGTCCAGGCAAGGGACGTGCGTGGAAAAGGCTAGGCCGTTGGATCTGAAGCGAGATCCAACGGCTGAGGACGCAGGCGGATGAGGCGAGGGGAAGCGGGCCGCGTGGCGCAACCAGAGGGCGCCACGTGGCCTGCTGTGAGTGGCTGGAATAAGATGCACGTGTAGAGAGAAGAGGGGACCGAATTTGGAAAAACGCAAAACATGAAAGTTGTAGATCTCGATGAGATCTACAAGTTTCATGTTGACCAAAGACGGAGATGAGGTCAAATATGATACATAAATACAAGGATACATGGATATACATAGATAGTATACAAAGTGGCCCAAAAACCCATCTTTCTCATACAAGCTCCAAATTCAATGAAATTAGTCTCATTTTAAAGGTCTTTTAATGTGTAGTATTCTAAGAGTAAGTAGACCTAATTCGGAGTTTGCATGAGGGCTTTATTTGCATTCTAATGTACAGGGGCTCTCAGGCTTTATTGGCTATTTTACAAAGGGGATTTTTGGCCTTTTTCCCTATATTATTAACTAAGGAGTACATATTATAGAGAAGAGGTTATTTTAGTGCATGGGTATTTTACAGGGGATTTTTGGCTTCTTATTTAAGTGCAAATGAGCTGCTAAACTGCATGAGTTATGAATATATGCATGAATGCTATTTATGCAATATAAGGGGAAATATGCCTCTATTTTCTCGGGAATAAGCCTCTATTTTTGATTTTAGAGCGATGAATCGCAGATTCATCAACCCCCTATACTTAAACCTTGCTCGTCCCTGAGCAACTAAATGAAATGCAAGAGTGAAATGAGATTGGGTTCCATACTAATGTCATGAACAAAAGTTGAAAATGGAGCTTGACTCGACCTTTGGATTAATTGTGTGGCGGAACCTTATTGGGATCTGAATTTAAGACCTAACAGACTTCAAGTTCCACAAGTCTTCTATTCAAGACGCCTCAACAGTCAGGTCAGAACAAATCCTCTAACGCAAATTTCTGATGACTATGATTCTTACTTGTACTGTGTAAGTGATAAATAGCTCTCCACATCAGAAATGACTCGGAACCAGCCTCCTCTAACAAGGTAACTCAATAACCCGGTCCAGCAACTCTTTCCTCGAGGAGCGGGGTATTCCCTTCTAAGTTCAAGTGCGACCAACTCAAGAGGAGGGGGTAGAGAAAAGAATAAAGAATGGACGGTAGCCAGTGTAGCTAACCTATCCCGGGATGCCTGACCAGTGTAGCCAAGTCATCCAGCTGCAGACTTCTTGCTAGTATACATACTCCAACAGGCAATTTTTTTTGGGCCTGTCTATTTTTTTTGGAGTTCTTGCATTTTTCTTTTTTTTTCTTCTTCTTTTTTTTCTTCTTTTTTTTTCTTTTGGAACTATATACAAGGTGCAACATGTACATCAGGAGTTTTTCCTCTTGAGCCAGTAGACTATCCCTCTTTTGAAGCATTATTGCAACCCACAGCGTCCTGTCCTTAGACTTCAACACCACCAGACTAGGTTGAGATGCACTACCCTCCCTAGAGGAGGACGGATGTTTCCACCCGTGTGCTACTCCAAGCTAAAGGATTCTACTTCCTCAACACCTCATCAATGAAGAGCTACATGCATTGTGCTTGTCCAAGTTAGGTCACTGTTTAAAAGAATCGTGCGTGTGCACGAGATATTCTACTTAGACTAATCAAGATGATATGTGAACATAGACTTGCGGACTCAAAGAATTAAGTCACCTGACCTGAAAAATCTTAACTCCAGTTCCTATAAGGTTCCTATGAAATTAGGTGGATTAAGGTCAAATCAAGTCCATCCTCAATATCTACTCATAACTTGGTTCAGAACCCACTAACTTTTCACCTTGCATATGCAAGATATGTAGATGAGGTGTAGATGACATGCTATGAATGAAAGGCAAGACTCCTTTTTTTTTTGAAATGCAAGGATGATATGCAAGAGTAAATAAGAAGCCTTTATTTTCTGTTATACAACATTTTTTTATTATTTACAATAATTTTTGGTTGATACAATTTGTACATAATATACATAGTATACAAGTTTTGTTTTTTTGATATACATCCTATTTTACAACAAATTTACAAGAATTTTACAACTTTTTATACAAGTATTATACATATAGTACAATTTTTTTTCAATTTTTACCCACCCCGTAATTATTGCATAATATATACAAAAATACGCGAAAATACGCGAAAGTACGAGCTATGGGTAAAGTATATATGTAATATATACACGTCCCCCTATACTTAGCGTGTGCTATGTCCTCAGAGCACGAAAAGCGACCAAAAAGACATAGCTCGGGCTAAGCGTAGGAGAGCTAAAATTACAAAATGTATAGAAGTCGCACCGCCCCCCTATACTTAGGCTCTTGCAACCTAAGTGTAGAATAAGATCAAAAAATGGGGCGGACGAGGGCAAGAGGAAAACATGGTTGAGTATATACAAGGCGGGCAACGGTCCCCCCTATACTTAGGCTCTGGTCAGCCTAAGTATATGACAGGAGTGAGTATGAGGACCGATGTGATCTGGAGGATGTACAATGAATGGATGCGGGTCACTCTCCCCCTATACTTAGGATCTGATTATCCTAAGTATAGTCTTAAAATGAAATGAGATGAGTCGGGGCGAGTGATTCGAATCACTGGGGAGGGAGGGAGAAAAAGTATATACAAGAAAGAGTGAGAATGTACAAGGATTAAGAAGGTTTGTGACGAACCTTCTTGCGGACGCGAGGAAGTGGATAATATACATATGTGTCGCTGTCGGAATCGTCCTCAGATGAATAATAGTGAGGTGTAGGGATCGTCCAACGAGGGTCGACACACGGCTGCTTGCTTAGATAAGGCTTGAGAACAACCGAACTGAGCTCACTCATATAAATTACCTTGTCCGGGCCAGATGAGGACTCCTCAGAAAATTCCTTCTCCGGTGTGTTGAAGGAAACTTTCTTAGTCGGTTTTCTAGAACCTGAATCATTGAGTGGGAGATGAGAGAGACGCGCCTTGAGAGGTTCGGGGGAACTCCTCGAGGAATCAATTCTCGACTTCCTCTCACTAAATAGCCGACTAGAAGAGGGAGCAATCGTGTTTTTATGTGGAGTCAATTTAATCTTGGTTGTTTCCTTTGAAGGTCCGGGACGTAGTGTGGTGCTGACTATGGGTTCCTCATTAGACGAGTCACCATATAAATTATAATGTTCCTGAAGGGTCAGCACATGTCTCGGGAAAGTGCTAGTGGTCTCAGTTGGCTTGGCATTATTGGGCTCTTGTGTCGGATCATCAAAATGGTCAAGGCAGTCAACAAAGATCATGTTCGACTTAATGGTAGCTTCTGATTGTGAGTCCTCCTTAGAAGCTGTCCTGGTGGCGGTGCAAGCAGTTGATGAAGTGGAGGTTTGGGGAGTCTCAGAACCAACGGTCGTCTGGGCAGTCGGTCTCTCAGGTGTAGCAGAGAGGTGGGACTCATTTACCTCTTGATGGTCACGACTGTCAGCGGATGTACGGGTTACCTTAGAGTAAAGTGTATCAAAGAATGGGTGAGGTCGGAGTGCTCCCAATGCTGAGAAATCGATCTCTCGAGTCTCGCAATCTATAGACGCTTTAGCTGAGGCTAAGAACGGCTTCCCGAGAATAATCGGAGACTGGGTAAACTCTCCTCGGTGCTCGATGTCAATGATCGTGAAGTCCACCTGAAGTAGAGCACCTTGGAAAGTAACGATGACTGAAATATTTCCTTTAGACCGTTTGATGGATCGATCAGCCAGCTGAACGATCTCTCTCGACTTTCTGATTGGCCTGAGTTTGAGCTTGTCAAACACAGAGGTCGGGAGGATATTTATCAGTGAGTCATCATCGATTCTTGCATGGGTGAAGATGGTGTCTTTGATTTCACACTCAACCCTAGGCAACCGCTTCACTCTGCGGCTTTTGGTCTTTCTCCCCATCACCAAGGATGTGGCCATAGATACTATGTGTCTTTCAGTCCATGTTCTCTTCTTACCCGACCTCTTGGGCATCAATTTACTCTTTACAAATCTCTTGAGGTCGGGGAAGTTATCTATGGCCTTTATTAAGGGAAGTTTAAAGATCAATTCATCATCAAGTGCTTCCCTTAGGGTGGAATCCAATTTTTTTAAATCATTTTCAATTTTTATGTGAATTTTTAATTTTTCAATTTTTTTGGTGTTTTTGATGGATGAATGATCAGACTCTTGATTGGAGGGCAAGTGGTTAGTAGAAGAGGGAGATAGAATGGACTCCAGCTGTACAGACGGTGTGGGTTCCCTGATGTTTGCTTTGTTTTCAACCTCAAAACTACTCATGTCTTTTCTCACTTTTATACCCAGGCTGGCAGAAATTGATTGTAATATTCCCATGACATCTCTCAACTCGTTACCAAATGATTCATTTTTCTTAATAAGTCTAGAGATGTCATCCTCCACAAAATTCTCATGACAAGTCATGGGAGAGTTCTGCTCAAGTGGAGGGTACTGCTGAGAGTTTGGGTGATCATACTCAACATACCTAGAATCCGGCATGTAATGCTGGGTCGAGTATGGACCATCTAGATGGCAAATATTGGTCAAAGCCACATATGATGAAACGGGGACTGATAAGTCTAGCTCATGAGTCCAATCTTGTGAATGCATAGGCTCTCCAAATGAAGGCTGGTTAATGGAGGCTTGATCACTAAAGTCAATCAAGTCTGGGAAATCATGATGTTCAGGCCTCTCCATTCGGCTTGTTCGATCGACCGTGTTATGCCCTAAGTTCAAGTCGGGATGTGCATATATGAGTTGTGGTATGGTCCCTACTTGGGGTGAAGTATGTGGGGGCATATAATTTTGCCAATCATCTGTCTCAGCAGTGGCTTGCTCTTCATTTGAGTCTTTGATTCCTGCAAGCTCTCGGGAGTAAGGACAGTCAGCCCAAGGTGGAAGTGGATCCATGGTGCGAGAATATGGAGTAGGTGAGAAATGCGAAGAAGTGGAGAAGTCAGTCGAAGTTCTGACTTCATAATCGGAATGAGGTGGAGCCGACCACGGGTAAGGGTCTCCCGTGGGCGGCGAATGCGAAGGATACATGGAAGAATGAGAAGGTGAAGATGATCGGTATATGATCGATGAGGAATGACCAGAGGTCTCAGGATATGGGGACCAATATCCCGACATCTTGAAGAGAAGATAATGAATGTAAGTAGAGCGAGGTAGCAAATGCGCAATTACGCAGGATAACACACATGGACAGACACGAAGACAAACACAAGAGCAAACCCTGAATTCACACTCAACACGGTGAAGGACCCGAAACCGAGTCCAATTAATGTTGTTAATTTTAAGTGTGATTTTTCAAGCAAGATAGCAAGGATTTACGTGGCCTATAGGGAAGTTGGCTCAGAGCCAGATGCGTCTTCCCTGTTTAACCTGTCGCCTAAGATACCGCCGATCCTCCCTTTCTGCGCTCCTATCCGGAGTGGGGACTCACTGACGTGCCCCTATCTACCTGCAAGCAGGCGGAGGCTGACAAAGCTAGGCCTTGTCGTAGAGTACCGCTGGTTCGCCCCTATCTACCCGCGAAGGCGGAGGCTACTTGGTACTTGTCAATGAGCTTAAAAGTATCCCACTCATGATATTTGCTAAGATCAGTTGGCTCGTGATATGGAAGGCGGGGATTTGGGCTCTGCCTTAAGGTGTTCACACACACTCAAGTACCCTCACTCAGCCTGAAAACAAGGTCGGGGTTACTCTCCCGCAAACAAGGGTTAATTTTAGTCAATTTTTTTGGTCCAATTCAATTAGCAGTCCCGATTTTAAAGATTAGTTGTCACTGATATTAATCCACACAAGCAATCACGTCTACCGTCCAGTCCCAATTCCTTTATCCTAGGTTAGAAAACCGAGAGAGAGAATCGGAAAAAGTCGATGCAATCGAGAAAACGATGATGAATGCTTGAGTAAGAAGACTTACAGTGCCTCCAGCTCTCTACAATGCAGGATGCAAGACTGAATTGAAATTTTACACTAAATGAATGCAGACGATGAAAAATCGCTCCTAGACAGGCATTTCTATTAGCGAGTGAAGAACAAGTTGATTTGGCTAAGTCCTGCGGTCTAAGTGCGTCTTTTATGCGTGATGTGTGGTCCTAAAGATTTATGAGCACAAGCAAATCCTAGAGTGGCTCGAGGAGCCGCTAGTGCAAGCCTAGTCTAAAATTCAAGCCACACAGCAGAAGGGGACACTGTTCCACTATGTTTACACTCGCGAGAACCCAAACGGGAACCGCTGGAAATGATGCAGAAATTCTTTTTTTTACAAAAATCTTTTTGACATCCAACAACCGACTTGATCCACGAACTGTCGGCCTCCGATGCACTTCGAGATGCGTCGACTTCAAGAAAACCGCTCCAAGTCCACCGGGCCCTCGCACAAAAAGATATAAATTATGTCAGAAGAGATATATACAAAAATGATTAGAAAAACAATAAAATAAAAAATGGATAATTACAATGAGGCTCGGGGATCAGAATACTCGAGTGATTGGAAAACGTAAATCTAATTTTTCTAAAGTGATCCTAAGCCGTTTGCCTCCCCGGCAACAGCGCCATTTTGACAACGCTCCCGCACCCTATGTTAATTCGGTCAATTTAATGTCCAAATTAATCATGTGATTCGTTGCAGTCGGATACGAGGGGTTAATCAAAAACCACTTATCTATTAATGTGAAGTTAATTTTAAGTGGCAACAATTTTTTTACTTGGTGGAGTCCAAGGTCGATCTCAGGGAGGCATCTGTCTCCTTAGGTGAATTTGAGCAAGGATCCAAGTGTTGATTTACGAGGAGTAATTTTTTTGGTCTTTTTAATTTTTTTATGCAGACTTATGTAAACAATGCAGGCCAATTTGATGTTCAATTTAATATTGTATCAAATGAAGTCCAAAAATTATGAAAATTGACCAGATGATTAATGATGATGAAAATCACTTACACTAATTTTTTGGAATTTTTCGACACTAAATAAATTTACTGTGAATTAAATGAACAGATAGGGTGATTTTCAGTATTTAATTCTTAATCAATATCAAAACCACAATTTTTCAAGAACTAAAATTATCCTAGGTGGCTCTAATGATAAGGGACCTAGGAAAATTAACAGAACTTAATTTCACTGTGAAATGAATTAATTAAAATTAATCTAAGAAAATCACTCAACAATTTATTTAGGCCTCGATATACGTGCAAATGCCATGAAATTTTTATGGTATGTTAAAAATGATGTCCTTAAGCTACTGTGAATTTTTGATGAATTTTGAAAGCACAAAGAATTAACTATAAATCAAAGGTGTCACTAGGCAAAATATGTCAACAATTCACCAATTAATTCATTAATAATTCAAATGAACTTACAAAAAGATGACACATGGACCAATAGACAGAGGACGAAATTTCCAACAAAATGCAATTTTTAGAATTTCAAAATGATGTAAAATGCAACCTAGGGATGCGTGCAAACACAAGGGTGTAAATGCAATACAGGAAATTAAAATTTCAATAAACAAATATGCAGACAGGGACTAAAATGCAATTACCTATAATGTGGGGGGACTCTTGTGCAAATTCTGCACAGGGCCCGTGCTCCTCACGTGGGGTCTGCTTCACAGGGACCTGTTTGCAATTTTGGAAAGCTCCAGGGGCTTCTGTGCAATTTACCAGGCCGCACGTGCTCCTCACGTGGGCGGCCCTAGGCTTGGAGGGCTGCGGTGGCTCGGAGCGAGGTTCGGATCGCCCGATCCTAGGCTTGGGTCGAGGTTCGGTCCTCCGTCGACGTGGCGGCCTGCGGGCCTTTGGATCAAGGTCGATCCTAAGGTTGGCGATGAAGACGCGTGGCGATGTGAGGATCGTTCAGATCTGGGAGGCGATCGACGGTCTGGGAACGGTCGCGTTGAGGGAACGCGTGGCGATGTGAGGACCGTTCGATCGGGTGATGGAATGACAGCTGCTCGTCCTCCCCGACGATCCTCCGCCGCCTGCGGAGGAGAAGGCGGGGCTCCGGGCGGTCGGGCTGTAGCTCCGCCCGTCCTTCCTCGAGGTGCTGAAGCTCTCCGATTTGTCGGAGATAGCCCTGAAGCTTCGCGGCGTGGAGGCGGAGATGATGGTGGTCTCAGGAGCGTCGGAGAGTTCCCCGGTGTCTATGTCGATGAAGCTCGATGGCGTCTCCGGCGAGCTTCCGTTCAGTGAGAAGCCAAGTACCTGCAGGGGGTTAGAGAGATAGCCGAGGCGTGCGAGTGCTCGTGGAGAGATGTAGATGGTCGGCGAGGCCTACGGTGTGAAGGAGGTGCGCTGGAGGATGAGCTCCGGCCAAATGGCGGAGCTGTTGGTCGGAATAGTGCGAGAGGCGTCGTCGGAGTGTGTAGATGGGACAGCGAGGATGGGAGCTTCGACGCGAAGCTTGTCGAGGTGGATTGAAGCGAGAAGGTGGCCGGTGGCGGCGAATAAAGTCGGAGAAATAGGAGAAAAATAAGAGAAAGATCGGACGATGGATGGAAGGATCTACCTGGGAAATGGAGCTCAGGTTTGAGCTCCAGGTCGTCGCTCGAAGGTCGGTAGGTGGCCTGAGCTCGCGCAGCTCGCGGATGGAGGCTGCAGCACGGCGGTGGCGACCGTGGATCTCGCCGGAGTCGAATCCCCTTCTTCGCTCAACGATTCAACGAATTGCTGTCACCAATTGGTAGGTCGGAGCTCAGGGAAGCTCTGACCTGCAGCTTATTATTTTTTTGTTTTTTTTCTTTGTAATTTTTTTACTTGTTGTTGTGAAGAAGAAAATAAATGTGGAAATGAAAATGGTGGGAATGATGTTGATGATGGTGGTGTAATTTCTATGTGATGATAATGATTGTGATATTGCGGTGGAATATGATGATGGGATTTTAGTTTTTGTGTGATGGATTGTGGATGAAACAGGATAAACAAAATGTTAGATAAAAAATTGACAAAGATGAAGATAGAGGATACTTACCTGTGATTCGTCAAAAGTGAAGTCGCGGAGTGCGGTATCCCATTGTGGCCTCGATCCGGTTCGACGAAAGATCGGAGAAGCTTTGCGATCTTGATGGGAAGTTCGCTACGTGGATATTGAACCGCGGATCTCGCCTGCAGGTCGTCGTCGCTCAACGTCTAAGGGGGAGCTGTCACCTCACGGATTTAAACAGGGCTCGAACCTCTCTAACTCATAGAATGGCGGATGGCGGTGAACGTTGCCGGTGGTGGTGTATTTATAAGGTGAAGTTGGTGGCATTGTTGGCGACGAGGCGAGTTTCGAGGGCGACGTGGAGCTTCTATGGTGGAGGTAGTGGAGCGTGAGGGAGCTGGCGAGGGAGAGGGACGAGTGGGTGACGTCGTGGGGGTGTCAGCGGTGGAAGAGGGAGGCTGACGTGCAGCCGGAAATAGAAAGGGGGCGCCCCTTCTGCAAGGCAAGGGACGTGGGAGAGAGGGGCGCCTGGAGGTAGGAGACGAGGTCTCCACCGTTGGATCCAACGGTGGCGATCGAACCGTAGGGGACGAGTAGGATGAGATCGAGGCGTGCTGATGATGGGCCGAGAGCGCGCCACATGGCGGGCTGCGGACGAAGTGCGAGCAGACGGTTTAGATGAGGAGATGGAGATGATCGCAGGGACGAGACTCGCTGGGAGAGGGGCGGCTACGATGGAGAGATCAAGGGCCTGATCAAGCGGTGTAGATGCTGCCACGTGGAGGGCTCTGGTGAGGGCGCTAATGTGCGGCGTAGATCAAAGCAGGAGGTGATCGGATGGTCCAGGCAAGGGGCGTGCATGGAAAAGGCTGGGCCGTTGGATCTGAAGCGAGATCCAACGGCTGAGGACGCAGGCGGATGAGGCGAGGGGAAGCGGGCCGCGTGGCACAACCAGAGGGCGCCACGTGGCCTGCTGTGAGTGGCTGGAATAAGATGCACGTGTAGAGAGAAGAGGTGACCGAATTTGGAAAACTCAAAACATGAAAGTTGTAGATCTCGATGAGATCTACAAGTTTCATGTTGACTAAAGATGGAGATGAGGTCAAATATGATACATAAATACAAGGATACATAGATATACAATAGATAGTATACAAAGTGGCCCAAAAACCCATCTTTCTCATACAAGCTCCAAATTCAATGAAATTAGTCTCATTTTAAAGGTCTTTTAATGTGTAGTATTCTAAGAGTAAGTAGACCTAATTCAGAGTTTGCATGAGGGCTTTATTTGCATTCTAAGTACAGGGGTTCTCAGGCTTTATTGGCTATTTTACAAAGGGGATTTTTGGCCTTTTTCCCTATATTATTAACTAAGGAGTACATATTATAGAGAAGAGGTTAATTTTAGTGCATGGTATTTTTACAGGGGATTTTTGGCTTCTTATTTAAATGCAAATGAGCTGCTAAACTGCATGAGTTATGAATATATGCATGAATGCTATTTATGCAATATAAGGGGAAATATGCCTCTATTTTCTCGGGAACAAGGCTATTTTTGACTTATAGAGGGATGAATCGCAGATTCATCAGTGGACACTTTTGAAATGGTTGGGAGCGCTCGCCTTTTGTGGGAAGCTCTTTTGATAATTTGACTTTGTATGGAATGAGAGTTTTTCTTTGACATTTCATTGCTTTGTAATATTTTTGGCTAGCTCCACTGCTTTTACCAAGAGTTGGCGCACACTGATCAACATTTTTTTTATTTTATCACACCCTGGTACTTAGGTAAATGTCAAGAGATAGTACAAGGACCTATTCTCATACTAGCTAAAAGTGCTGACACTCAGGTTTATGAAGCCTTCATTGATTTTATCCCATCCTCGAGCATCATCAAATCAAGTCCAAACTCAAATCCCTCATCCCAGTTCCTAAAGTGAAATTTCAACTCATCTCATCATAACTGTAGTCGTGTAAGTGAGGTGTTGATCATATTCTTAAGGTAGAGACTAAGCATGCAATATAGCACACAAATAATTTCAAACTAGGGAAATGTGAATAATTAAGTCAAAAACCCTAATGACTGAGGTTGGTTAACTCAAAATCTCAAGACCTCATAAACCAAGTGTTCTTGAACTTCACTAGTCTTGTGTGAAAGTGAATTGTGTCAGGGATTAAACCAACTTATTGGTTAGTTTTTTTAGAAAAAGTTTTTTTTCAAAATATTTTTTGAAAAAAAAGGAAAAAGAAGAAAGTTTTTTTTGAAAAAGTTTTGCTTTTTTTTCAAAGTGTTGTTTTTTTTGAAAAAGATAAGTAAATAAGAAAGGACTTTTTTTAACAAGTTTTTAAGGTAAATAAGGGGAAAAAATCAATTTTTTTGAAAAGTTTTTTAAGAGTTTTTTATGAAAAAAATTTCTAAGTTTCTATGTTTTTTCTTTTTTTTTCTTCTCCTTTTTTTACCCACCTCATAATTATTGTATAATATATAAAAAAATACGTGAAAGTACGAGCTGTGGGTAAAGTATATATGTAAGATATACACGCCCCCCTATACTTAGCATGTGCTATGTCCTCAGTGCACAAGAAGCGAGAAAAAGACAATAGCTCGTGCTAAGCGTATGATGACAAAAATAATAAATAGTATAGAAGTCGATCCGCCCCCTATACTTAGGCTCTAGTCAGCTAAGTGTAGAAGAAGAGCAAAAATAGGACGGACGAGGTCAAGAGGCGAATTGGATGAGTATATACACATAGAGGGCATCGGTTCCCCCTATACTTAGGTTCTGGTCAGCCTAAGTATAGGACAAGAGTAAGTATGAGAACCGATGTGATCTGGAGAATATACAAAGAAGGGAGAATGTACAAGAGCAATGAATCTTCTAAGATGCTGAATCTTGATGCTGCATCTTCATGACGAGTAATATGATGTATTTGCTTTGTGCTCACTCTACATGAAGTTGATGACCTCGACTTGGACTAACTGCTCTTTTCGAATCTACAAAATGCTTCAACAGTTATCCATTCACCACATGAGATTGTGCACCATCTGTGAGATTAGCTATCTCTACACTTCCATTCTCGTGCACTTTCTTAACAACAAAGGGCCCGTCCATTAAGATTAAGCTTCCCATGGAACATCTTCAACCTGGCATTGAACAACCATACCTTTTATCCGGGGACAAAGTCTTTGCACCTAATGCGATGATCATGCCATCTCTTTACTTTGTCCTTATATATCCAAACTGTTGTCATATGCCCTGACATATGCCCTGTTTCGGATTTCCACGAGCTCGTTCAAGTTCAAGTCTCGACCAAAGCTTTCCTACGTGATGACTCCAATTAATTTTCTTAATTGCCCATTCGGATTTATGAATCAATTCGGCGGGCAAATGGCATGGCTTGCCATAGATCATTCTAAATGGTGAAGTACCCAGTGGTGTTTTGTAGGCTGTCCTATAGGCCCACAGAACTTGGTCCAGAGTTGAGACCAGTTCTTCCTATCAGGACGAACCAATTTCTGTAAAATACTCTTCACCTCTCTGTTCGAAACCTCTACCATGCTGTTGGACTGTGGGTGGTAAGGACTAGTAACTCTATGCTCAAATCCATAGTCCTTAGCTAAAGATCTCATATCTCGGTTCACAAAATGGCTACCCCCATCAGATATCAAAACTTTTGGCACCCCGAACCTAGCAATGATATGGTCTCTCACAAACTTACAGAAAGTTTTGCTGTCTGCGGTTCGGGTTGGGATAGCCTCCACCCACCTGGATAAATAATCAGCTGCCAACAATATGTACTCATGTCCTTGGCTGTTGGGAATGGGACCCATAAAATCTATGCCCCATGCATCAAAAACATCACAAATAATCATTGGTTGCATGGGAATCTCATCTCTCTGTCCAACTGTCCCTCCCATCCTTTGACAGATAGGGCAAGACCGTACAAAATCAATAGCATCTCTAAATAAGGTCGGCCAATACAATCCACATTGAGGTACTTTGTGAGCGGTTCTCTTTCCCGAATGGTGTCCTCCAGCCTCAAGTGAATGACAATATGTGAGGACACTCTGGTATTCCTCCTGAGGAATACACCTTCTACAAATACAATCTGATCCTTCGAAGAAAAGGAAAGGATCGTCCTAGTGGTTTCTCCTCGAATATGACTTCAGTCGATCAATGCTCCTCCTAGTCCAACCATGGAGAACCTGCTTGGAGACAAGATAGTTCACCATGTTGGCATACCATGGGAGCGAGTCAATAACACAAATTGGCTCATCTAGGAAGGTCTCTCTAATCTGCTCATAATCAGGAGAATCCTTAAGTTCAATCCGAGAAAGGTGATCAGCCACAACATTCTTCACTCCAGGTTTATCTTTTATCTCCAAATCAAATTCCTAGAGGAGTAAAATCCACCTAAGAAGACATGCCTTCATGTCCTTCTTTTCCATTAAATATAAAATGGATGTATGATCTGTGTAAATTGTCACCTTAGAGCACAAAATATATGATCTGAACTTCTCGAGGGCCCATACTACCGCGAGCATTTCCTTTTCAGTCACTGTATAATTTTTCTGTGTAGGATCTAATACTTTGCTCGCGTAATGGATCGCAAACGGAATCCCTTCTCGCCGTTGTCCTAACACATCTCCTATAGCGAAATTTGAAGCGTTAGTCATGATCTCAAAGGGGAGAGACCAGTCAGGAGCTTGTAGGATAGGTAGGGCACAATTCTTACTCTTCAAGAGCTCAAAGGCCTCCAGACACCTGTGATCTACAACGAACTCTGTGTCTTTCCCTAAGAGCTCAGTCAGTGGACGGGCGATCTTTGAAAAATTCTGAATAAATCTTCTATAGAATCCAACATGCTCTAAGAATGACCGCACGGACTTCACGTTGGTAGGTGGACCGAGTTTCTTGATCACCTCCTCCTTGGCAGGGTCAACCTCCATTCCCCTTTTGGAGATGACATGCCCCAACACGATACCCTCCGTCACCATAAAGTGACTCTTCTCCCAGGAGAGTACCATATTCACCTCTCTAGACCTCGTGAGGACTCAGTCCAAGTGCGCTAAACATGTATCAAAAGAATCACCATGAACCGAGAAGTCATCCATGAACACTTCCAGGAAATCTCCCACCATCTCGGCAAATATGGCTATCATGCACCGCTGAAATGTACCCGGGGCATTGCAGTGCCCGAGAATAAGTACCGAATGGAAATGTGAATGTGGTCTTTTCCTGGTCCTCTGGGGCTATGGCCACCTGGTTGTAGCCTGAGTACCCATCAAGAAAACAGAAGAACTCTTTCCCTGCGAGTCTCTCCAAGATCAGATCAATAAAAGGTGAGGGAAGGTGATCTTTCTTGGTCGTAGCATTCAGGTGCCTGTAGTCAACACAGACACGCCACGACATGGGTACTCGTGTTGCGATCTATACCCCCTCCTTGTTGGTGACCATCTGAAGTCCCGACTTCTTCGGGACAAGATGAAGCAGGGCCACCCACTTGGAGTCAGAAATAGGGTATATAAACCCTTCTTTGCACCCTTTCTCAATCTCTTTCTTCACCACTTCCCGTAGATTGGGGTTAAGTCTCCTTTGGAACTCACAGGAAGGTCTCACATTATCCTCAGTAAAAATGTGGTGCGAGCAAAGAGCGGGGTTGATCCCCATGAGATTCGACACTATCCATCCTATTGCTTTGCGGTTCCTCTCTAAGACTTCTAACAACCTAGACTCCTATTCTAAAGTCAAGTCTGAGCTAATGATAACAGGATATCTCTCTTTGGATCCCGCAAGAAAGGCATACTTGAGTGTAGGAGGTAGTGATTTCAGTTCTGGCAATGTGGTATCATCAAGCAAATCTGGCTGAACTGAATCTGAATCCGATTCCGTGCTACATGAAGGCGGGCTAAGCTGAGTAGTACTCGCCACCAGATCAGAAGTATTGGGAGTCGGATCGTCAAAAATATCCAAACAATCGGCAAAAGCCATGTCCGACTCGTCATCTTTGTCCCATGATTGTTCCGAAGAGGATGGAACTGACAGATCCAGTTGGATCTCTACATCATCAAAGGAATAGGTAGATCCATCTCTACAAAGACCAGACAACACCTGGCAAACTGCATCATGCACTATGTCCTCTCCAGATGAAAGGGTCTTGCTCTGTCCTAAAGGAATCTGTCCCCAAATCCTAACAGTGCTAATCATTATGCAATCTGCCTCTGATGATGAGTACTCTGTGCAACTCTCTGAATCGGGTCGCTGACACTTGGTTTGCTTCATCTCAAGGTTCACTTCTCCGCTTGGAGAACGGAACTTCATCATTCCCGTACCATAATCAAAAGCTGCGCTTACGGTCCTAAGGAAGGGCTGCCCAAGAATGATCTGAGATTCTCTCCAATGATTGGGGGTCTCCATATCCAAGACTGTGAAGTCAACCTGATAGTTATGCCCCTCAATCGAGATAATGACATTATTCACTTCTCCCTTAGGTCTCTTCACTGAACGATCAACGAATTGGAGTAAAGCTCTAGATTTGCGAAGTGATCCCAACTCCAATTTCTGATATAGTGCTAAGGGAAGTAAGTTAATCGAAGAACCGTTATCCAAGAGTGTGCATGCAAATACAATATCGTCAATACTACTCCACATAGTGAGCACGCATGTATCTCTTTTTCCTTGGCAAAGTCTGATTCTTGAGACAATAGGTTGTGGCTACTGATAAGACATGTGTCTTTTTTCGGTTATCTTTCTTCCTGCTAACCCTTGTAGGTGTGCATCTCACCTTAAGGTATTTTTAGAATGCAAGATTGTTAGCCACATATTCATCAAATGGCACCTTTACAGTGATTTTCTCTTGACAAAACCGTGCCATATCGGGGTCATCTTTCTGAATCTTTTTGATGCGCTTTCCTGCCGTAAGAGCACGGGGGAAAGGGATTGAAGCTAGGGAAACAAAGGATGAAGAATCTAAATCATGAACTGAAAGATCATTCTTTGCATTAATGGAAACAGAGTTCTTCATACAAGAATCTTTTTGATGCAACATGGAATCGAAATCAAATCTATCTACTATAGTTGTGGAATAGAAGCTGGAGTGGTATCCGCCACAACCATAGATGCAAGGTCCTCCGTAGAATCAGAAGTGTATCCATGTTGCAGATGCTGCATACGTGCTCTCCTCCTCCTCTCGGCTCCCTGAGTAGGTATCCTCAAATGTTGCTGATGGGGCTCTGACATATGATGCCTCTCCTCCTCATCCTCTGAAGACTCCTCAGGTAGAGCTCCAGAGATGCCCCTCCTAATATCCCTCGCCCGGTCAGGTACGGTCACGATCCTTCCGCTCTTGAGTGATATGTGGTTAGCCTCGTCATACGAAAGAATCTCATGCTCAGATCTAGGAGATGTTGAATAGTATACCTTACCAAAGTGCTGCTGAGAACTAGATCGGTTCAGGCTATTGGGGTTAGCCTGAACTTGGGCTGGGATAGAGGGTGTAGTCTGCTCGTCTCGCCATCTGGACAGGTGGTTGACATCCACCCGTAAGTCATGAATCTCGTTCCAGTAGGAGTGGAGCTCGTCGAGTATCTACTGTTGAATATCCACGGGACTAGATGAAGAAGGAAGCGGATAAGACTGGGAAGAAGAACAGGAAGACTGGCCCTGCTGGCCAGGTTACTACCTCTGTTGTTGCTGCTGCTGCTGGGGTTGTGGGCCCTGCTGGCCCGTCTGGTATTGGCGCTGTCAGCCATACTGATGGTACTGCTGCCTCTGCTGCTGGGGTGGCTGGAATCCAGGGCTCTGCTGTGAAGGAGGTGGTGCGGAGGTGAATGCAGTGTTGTGAACGGTCGGGGGACGCTGGTAGGTCTGTCGCTCTCCCGTACTTCCCTGCCTGGCAGGGTTCGGAGTATACCATACTCCATTCACCTCCCAAACCGGTGGAGGCTCCTCCTGAACTATCTCTGCTAACGGAGGTGGCTGTTGGAAAGAGTGGGTGTAGGATTGGTCCTCCTCCCTCGGTTGGGGTTGCCCTGACACCAACTGCTCCTGAACATGGTGAACTCGGTATATGGGAGCAGAGAGTGCAGTCACGGCAAGTATCTTTATCTTAGATACCCTATTAGTCAACCCCTCCATTTGTTTTGGAATCTTGGAGACCCATCGATCCAATTCGTCAATTCTCCTGTCAATCCTCTCAACTACAGTACGCTTGTCAGCAAGGAGTCCCATGCTAGGGATCACGTCCTGAGAGAGATCGACTACAGCTGATTTTCTCCCTCCAGATGAGAGTGAACTGGGGGATGATGTATATCCCTGCTAACCATCTGTGAGCAGCTATTTTTAGCCATCTCCTCGAATACCCTCCAGACGGTAACCGCTCCTCGTGATGTATAGTTGCCTCCACAAGCAGCGCTCACTAAACCCTGCATCTCAGGGTTGAGACCAGTAAAGAACGATTGGACCAAGATATTATCATCTAGTCCATGACATGGACACTTCTGTAGGATGTCCTTGAATCTTTCCCAAGCATCACAAAAAGCTTCATGGGGTAATTGGTAAAAACTTGTAATGTGCGTCCTCATCATGTTGGTTCTACTCAACGGGTAGAACTTCTTCAGAAACAGGTCCTTGAACTAGGCATAAGTGGTGACGGTGATTACAAGATTCTTCACCCAGTAACCAACTTTTCCACCCAAGGCAAATGGAAGGGCTTTGAGCCTAATATAATCCTGACTAATATTATTATGTTTGAGGTTAGCACAGATGAGCTCGAAGTCCCTTAGGAATGCATATGGCTCCTCAGAAGCATTCCCATCAAAGTGTGGCAGCAGGTTCAGAAAATGCGGCTTCAACTCAAAATCAACAGTGGATTCGGCCGGACTCAAATAATTCCGAATTTGATATTGTCTGGGGTTATACGCCGCATCCATTGGTGGTTCGACCCCAACATTGAGCTGTCCTAACTGAGCTCGAAGTAGTGCGTGTTGCTGCTCAGATGCATCTAATCTGGCAAGTATCATTCTCATTGGGTCTTCATGGTTCTCTTCTTCCTCGTCTCTCTTCTTTGGAGGCATTTTCCTTGTGTCTTCTTTAGGTCCTTAATCAGCAAGGTGTTTTTGATTAGAAGAGGATTTATGAATCAAGGTATTCTCATCGAGGCGAAGGTCTTCCTTGGTGAGGTGGGAAGAGAGAAAGGGAATGGTTTGAGAGTAGCCATTCCGAGAGTGGGTGATCCTGGACTAAAGAGGGTCATGAGTCCAGGTTGGTCTAAGTTGCGCTCGAACCTATGAAGACATACTTCTGGGAGGGTTCAACGAGTGATTTGCAAAGTCCGAATAAATATCCCCCAATCGATCATCTTCGATGTCAAAAGAACCGATTAGAATACGATATTCAATGAGGCGCTAGTTCTACGATGCACGTAAATGTGTGGAGTAAACTCACACAATACAAACACAATCCAAACCCTCAATTTCACCAACTCAACACATGATGGCCGTAAGAGTTCAGCCGAATATCTTATCAATTTTAGTTGGTGAGAAATACAATCTTGGAAAGATTAACGAGCTGTTAGGTGCCCGCATTTTCCTACAGACTAGCCCAGTTCTTACGACTAGTTTGACCTACTTTCAGCCAGCATAGGAGTAAGTACAAGCGGAAGCCTGTTCCTTGAGGACTAAAGCACCCTCTAAACCTCCCACTCTGCTAAGGAAGTCCAGACCGTATAAATACGACTACCCGTAGTCCTCACTGAAAAGTAGCTAATCGCCTGAAAATAAAGAAACAGTAGTAAGTAAGAAATCCTGGCTTGGCTCTATCCTAGGGTCGTCTCTCTCTCTCTCACTTGCAAGTAAAACAAACAATGGGGGCTTTATGCACCCGAGAACATGGGTTCTTTTTATTCCAATTATTTTAATCGACTTGCTCAATTCAGTCCCAATTTTAGAGTTAGGTTATCACTTGAAATTTATATGAACACACAAGCACGTCTACTGTTCAGTCCCAATTTCCTTTTGATCTTAAGTTGTAAAATAAGAGGGGAGTCGGAAATCAGAATGCAAACGAGAAATTATGATGCATGCTCAGAAGAAGGTATACTTACAGTGAATCCCAGCACTCTCCATGCGTTACGCAAAACTGAATTTGTAAATATTACACTAAATGCATGCAGATCGAGAAAACCACACCTAAACAGTATACTATTAGCGGGGACGAATTGATTTGATTTGAGCTAAGTAGTACGTGTCTATGTACGTCTCATTATGAATCTTATAAGATAAGTGAATCTTCTAAGATATGTGTGGCCTAAATTACGATGGGCACAAACAAATTTGATTCTATACTACTGTGTGCCTAATCCTTAAGTTCGCCACTCAAGTCGAGCACCACCCTCACCGGAGAGTGAAATAAGTCTCGATACACCACAAATAAAGTCCAAGTCTTTGTTACATGCGCGAGCTCTCAAACAAGAGCTTCTATAAAGAAGCAAGCTAAATAATTACAAGAATTTACAAAATTTCTCTCGAAGATAAATTCATTCTCCTCTCTCTTCAACAGTCAGTGCACGTCGCGTCCGTCGACCTCCGATGCACTCCAAGTTCACCGGGCCCTCGCAAGGAAAATAAGATTTATATTAGAGAGACTAAAACAAAAATATATACAAAAGCATGAAGAGAAATAATTTAAAGAAAATGGACTAAATACAAGGTGGTTCGGGGTTGAGACTACCCGAGTAAGTGAAATCTAAATTCAAATTTTTAGATTAGCCCCTAAGCCGTTTGCCTCCCCGGCAACGGTGCCATATGAGGAGTCGCTAAATACGATAAATAATTCGTGTTCGTTGTGGTACATGTACTTAGCGATTCAGTCAAAATTGAGAGAAGAATCTCCGTGAAGAGTGTTACGGTTTAAATTTATATCCCGGGCAAGTCCAGGGTTGAATACAGGGAGGCAAAGGAACAACTTGGGTTTAATTTGAAAACTTAGGTCTATATTTCCAAACGGTTATTTTTTTATATTTTTTTAATGCAAAAACAAATGCAAATGCAAATGCGGCTGAATTAAAACACTAAGAAAGCATACAACTTAGCCAAATTAATTTGAATAGAAAATAAGTCCAATTTAGCCAAGTTATATTTTTTTCTAGAATCCTAATCCATTGATGAATGCAAGAAACTTTTTTTGAAATTTTACGGGTTAAAATACGACAATTAAAAACGCACACTTTTTATGGATATTTTCCCAATTTGTCACACAAACAGTAAGAAAAAATTATGAAAATTTTACTGAAATAAAAAACATGATGAAATGAGATTGTAGTAATTTCTTTGGAATTTTTTTGACAAAATATGATTTTTTATGTATTTTTTAGTGAAAACAAAGCGACAATGAGTAATTAATTCCTAATTAATTTACAATGTCAAATTAATAAGAGTGAGAATTATACCAAAAAGATATTTTCATATAGAATTCAGGAGATTTGAAATTTTGCAAAAATGATGTACGCAGATTTAATTAAAAATTAAATACTAAAATCAGTCTACAATTTATTTCATGCACAAGAGATCTCCACTTTGGATGAAATTTGGATAGTAAATCAATCATGTTTCAAGGCATCGTGCCTAAATTTTGTACAATTTTTAAAGCAACAATGAGTCTGAAATGAATTTAATAGCACAGAATGGGTAAAATATGCAGAATTTCTGTTAGACATTTTTAACTAATTACCCACAACTCACAAAAATACAAATAAATATTCAGATTGTAGACAATTAGTTGTTCAACACAATGATATTTTTCATTGAATAAAAAGACACAAAGTTGATGTCCAAATTAACAGACAAACATAGGGGTATCCGTGCAAAATGAAAATTGGAATAAACAAGACAAATATGTGCAAGGATGTTTTTGTAATTATAGAAACATGAGAAATAAAATATGCAAATTTCACAATAAAAAATTAAAAGGAAATGGGACATTCTTCTTCCTTGCTTCTTGCTGGGCATGAATGGGAAAGAACCCAAGTGTCGGTGGGGACGGGCGGCGGCGCGGCCACGCGCACCACGCGACGACGTCCTTGGAGGTGGCGGCTGTGGTTGCCGCTTGGGGCAAGGGCGACGCGGGTCTCCGCACAGGCGGAAGGGCGGCAGTGGGAGCCCCTATAACTGGCGGTCGGGGCAGGGGCGCCGCACGAGCGGCGGAAGGGCGGCTACAACCACGGTGGAGAAGGTCGGTTGGAGTGGGAGGGGGGCGGCGGGCCGTGCCTGCAACCTCCTTCCGTGTTTGTTTTTTTTTAATTTTTTTAATTTTATTTGTTTTCCTGTTGTAATAAAAGAAACATTTTTTGTTTTAATCTTTTTAATATTTTTTTTAATTTTGTTAAACAATGAATGCACATGATGTGGAAACAAACTGATGTGATGATGGCATATGATGAGGATATAAACAAATGGGAGTATGTGAATGGTAATGTGATGTGATTAAAAAATTGGACAAAACACCAACAATGATAAATGAAGGGAAATTACCTACGATGGAGACGTTCGCCTATGATGTGCTCATGAGAGCACGGTCTTCGCTCGAATTGCCGGCGAGCGATGAACTCGAACAACGCACAGATGTGGCTACAATGTTGGCCAAAAACCAACGGATCTCACCGGAGAGAGGGCTGTCGTCGTTCGACCGCGGTTGCGTTGCTGTCACTGATTCAACTCTGGGAACTGGGCTCTCCTCACATAAAGATGGATCAAGTGCAAATTGAGGAGGATGGGATGTATATAAAGAGAGGACATGAGAAGTTATTATGGTGGTGGAGTTGAATGGGAGGTTGTATTATTAATGGAGTTGAATGGGAAGTTGGAAAAATGATGGAATAATGGAGTTGAATTGATGATTATTGTAGAGAATGAAAATTAAATAAATAAATAAAGTGAAATAAAGTAGGCTACTTTAAATACAACAAAAAATATAAAGAAGGAAAAATAGTGGAGAATTTACAAGGGAATACATACAACATGTACATTTTTTATTTGCTTTTCTAATATGTATTTTTTTATCTTTTTAATAAGAGATATTTACAACAGAAAAAATACAATAAAATACTATAATCAACATACAACATAATTTTTGGATTTTTAAGTAATTGAGAAAGATAAAAATAAAAATGAAGAAAGAATGAATATATACATAATATACAATGTACATCTAGGTCCCAAAATCCAACTTTTGCAAATGAGCTCCGATTTTAATGAATTCACTTCCGGTGGATAGATAATTTTTTAACTTGAACTTTACAAGTAAGTTTGGTGAATTCGGAGTTTATACAGAGCGGGAATTTGGCTTGGAAGTTGGTCTTTATGGCTTTTTTCCTTTTGGGATCTAGGAGCATTTATTTGAGCTAAAATTTGTTTTATATTTTTGTATTTTTATATACATTGTTATAAACAAGTTCGAAAAAGAATTTGCCAAAAAGGAATGAAATGAAATTATTAAAAATTCATGAAGTTTTCTACTATTTACATGTATAAACTCCTTTATTTTTGCGGCTTTTTATAGGTAATTTATTTTGTACATTCTAATATACAATATTTAGTGTGTTTTATTTACAAGTGGCATTTTGTTAATTTATTGATTTTATGTACATTTATTTAAGAATTTGCTCATGGATTTTGCTAAGATCAAGATATTGAGATGATGAATCACAGATTCATCATAGGGATATTACCATAACCCTTAGTAATTTTGTAAGTACAATCATAACCCTGAATATCGAATTATACCTAAAACCCTGAATAAATGCTCCGTTTTACACACATAATATTCCATAAGTTTAGTTCATTTACTTAATCAGATGATTGGGTTAATCTAACCAATCTCTGATCTAACTGTTGGGATTAATAAAAAAGGAAAAAGAAAAAGGAGAAATTAGTGATTTGGGGCTAGCAGGCATGGGGACGAAGACTTGCAGGGTGACGACGCAGGGGTTGCATGCGAAGGGGATGGAGAGGCGGCTGGGTGAGGAAACTTGCAAGCTGCACTGTAGAGGGCACTACAAAAAAAGGCGGGATTGGCGTGCACATAAAAGCTCGTTATGTGCACGCCTAGTGCCCGCCATGTGCACGCCCGAGGGGTGGGCGAGCACATGTGCTCGTTCAGGGCGTGCTCGCTTCTGTGAGAGTCGCCCCGGCTGGTGGCCGAGCACATCGGGACGCTATGTGCTCGCCGATGTGATCGCCTCCTCTGTAATTTGCGATTACCCACGGAGCACCTGGCGAGCACATGTGCTCGCCCAAAGTGATTTCAAAAAAAAATATACAGGTTCGACAGGGTTTTGACGCCCCGTCGAACCTGTATAGCCTGCCAATAAACCACTGCAGGTAGATCCCTAAGGGTATATATATTATAGCAGTTCGTTGAGTAAGATAACTAGCACTAACAATTGAAAGGCACGCAATATACATGAATTTGGAAATAAACAATCTAATTTAACATCTAAATATTACTAAAAAGTCAAAGCCAACAAAGTTCATATAAATTAAAAGATGTGCTAATAGTTTAAAAAAAATACAGGTCCAAACCAACAAAAAATTACTTCTTCTTTGATCTAAAAAACTTAGACATTAAACCCTGCTTTGATTTCTTTTTTTCCTTCTCCTTTTCTTTGAACCTCTCATACATGCGTGCCTCTTCTTCAGGGCCGTTCTTATCCTCCTTTTCGTTATCGGATTCAATCTCTTCAGGTTGAGATGCACGCCCTTGCGACCTATATTATATATGGAAGATATATATCTATTACATGCATTTTGTAGATATAGAAATTTAAAATTATTACTCATTCTATAAGAAGAATACTTACATGTACGCCGTGAACTCCTCTCGGAGCTTCGTCACCTGCTCCACCATCATCGCCATCTGCGACTCCATTGGAACTGTTGATTGGGACGGATGTGGTTGCGTGTACGATGGCTGAGAGTATGCAGAATAGGAGTGACGATGTTCCTCCACATAATATGGAGGAAGACCACCAAGCGTCTGCTTCCTATTCGCCACAACGTCCCTCTCCTCCAACACCTTATATGTTTTTCAATTTTTAATATAAAATTATATATTAGAATTGAGTATAGTAAGATAATATTTATCCATATATACCTGCTTCCAGATCGTTTTATAAAATGGTGGTTGCTCTCCAGTTGGATCGACACCTCATTTTTCTGCAGATAGTGCCAGATAACGATCCTGAAATACAAAGTTTATAATATATATATATAAATGAGTTATAATATATCATTTAATTGTAAATAAGTTGATAGACTTACCAACAATTGTCTTGCTTCAGGAGTGGACCATTGCGACTCTCCTTCTCTCCCACTCATGTGGGACCTCGACCACCACTCCTGAAAAGAGGGTATCCTTTCCAACCTAGCTGCCTGAAATTTTTTTAAGATCTAATAACAACATTGCATTATATTAAAGTAGATCTCCAAAAAATAATTTTAAATCGTAATACCATCTCCGCTCTAATCTGATTGTGGCTTTTAGATCCACTTGTCGACTTAATCCTTTGTTTCTGGCGGTTTGTCCTTCCCGCTGTAGATCTTCTTCCAAACTCATCATCCGCAACGAATGCATCACAGAAATCTGCCCATCTGGAAGGATTATGTTATGATAATTTATTATTTTAAAAAGTTTAATATAAATTATTTGACAAGTATAATACCTATCCTCCGTACACCATGTCGGCGGGAACCTCTTCATCTCCCCAAAATTCATCTCCTCACATCCCGTCTTCGCATGCGAGTCTCTCCTTGCCTTGAAAAATGTATCGCTCATTCTCTTTCTGCCAAACGAATGAAGGCTCTACGATAAGCCTCCTTCCCCAGACCAGAGCCAAGGCGAAACCTACTCTAAAAATTATAACAAATTATAAGATACAAAAAACTTGACCAAAAAAATCTGTATCACTTCTTAGAAACATTTCTTACCAGAAACATGTCAAACAGTCTCTCCTGTTCTGCAGCAGGGATGCAACACCACCTAAATTGCATGGAAGTCAAGTGTGTCTTTATTATGTTGGTTATCTCCTTTGCCACCCTGTTGCTGTTCAAAAAATCCTTGCATTTACTAGAAAATTTAACTTCGATACAATTTATAAAAATTTTGAAAATATTTAAAGATAAAATCTATAAAAAATTTTACCTCCCATCAGCCGTAACCTCCAACAAAGGGTGGGACGCCGACGTCTGTCCAACTACAGTAGGTAAAGGCACGGATGTGCTCGGACGTCCAGAAGAAGGAGAGTCAGAACCCATCGATGTCCGTGCTGGTATGGGGACCTAGACTGGGAATCCTGTAGGGGCTGCTGAGGTAAATGGCTCTCCATAGCCTCCTACGTAAAAGGGTGGCGGAGGATAACCAAGAGACTCGTAGTAAGCTATCACCCGGCGAACCTCGTCGGACTGTGAATCAGGAACAACATCTGGGGTGGGCTGCCTACTGGAAGAAGGTGTGTCTGAGGAAGATGGACGATTGGATCTATGTGATCCATGCGCCCCGCCACGTCCAAAACCTGCCATGACTGTAATAATGATGTATTACATATTTATTACTTAAGATTTTAGTTAATTCGATTATAATTGTATAATTAAACTTACAACTAATCTTCATCACTTATTTCGGTGGGATTAAAGGATATTTCTTCGTTTTCTGAGTTTTCCGAGTAATCATTTCTTGAGTCAGTATCATCTTGTAAGTCAACACAGAAAACTCATTATCAGCCAATCGAATCGATTCGATAATTGGGACTTCTTCTGTTAAGTCTATTCTTTCATATGTCGGTGTAAATGCTTCATCTATGTCATCTTCCTGATTACTGAAATCATTGGAGATATAACCTCGAGAATTTATCTTCACAACAGTTACTGTTTCAACGCTCTTTCTCTTCTTTGATATTTGTGGGAGATAACATACTTGATCCGCTTGAGATGCTAAGACGAATGGTTCAAATCTACATATAAATTTCCTTTGCACCACGTCGACAATGTTATTTATTTTATCGAGTACTACACCTCTATTGGGTTCATACCAATCACAGAAGAAAAGAACTACTTTATTCAAGCCTGGTATACTATATTCCACTTCTATAATCTCCTTTAAAATTCCGTAATAATTCAGATGATCTTCCTCATAACAAGATCCGCGAACCATCACTCCATGATTTTGAGTTGTCAAATATTACCGAAATTTAAGGTATGAAAACGATACCCATTACTGTAAAAAGAGTTGTATGATCGAACCTTATAAAGAGGTCTTTCTCCAAAATATTTTAAAATATGAGAATAGAAATCACCACCGTCCAACTATTTTGAGCGGTCTTTAAACCATGCTGGAAATTGATTCCTATAAGTGCTCAGAACTTCGTCATCTGAATACAAAGGATTTTCCTCGGTAATTTTCTGTCTAAATTCCCTAAAATTTATAAGAGAAATATATTCATTACTTGTGATGAATATATACATAAAGTAATTCAAATACTTACTGAACATATGGTGTTATTTCCTCGCAATTGTCTAATACGTATAACTCTGCAGCATCCTTCTCTTGTTTCGATAAGAAACATTCAGTTGCTTTGCCTATTAGATGAGTGGATGGCCGAAAGATACTGATACAAGGTTCTTCATCGGAAAAAATTGTCTCATTCCTCCTGCATCTATTATGGATAGTCTCCACATCTTCTGGAAGATATCTTGCGCAGAATGTTGCGACTTCCTCATATATATATATATATATATATATATATATATTGTGAACTTATAGATCCTTCAACTTTACTTTTGTTTCGGACCTTTCTTTTAAGAAAGAACATAAACCTATAAGGAAATAGGTTAAACATTTAGTCCAAATAGTAAAGAATGGAATGACATTATAATACATTTAATTACCTTTCAAATGGATACATCCAACAATATTTTACCGGTCCTCCAACTTTTGCTTCCCATGGAATATGAATCATCAGATGCTCCATCGAATAAAAAAATGAAGGCGTAAATATCTTCTCCAGGTTACACATAATCACAGGAATATTTTTTTTGAAGATAATCCATCTCCATGCGGTGTATGCGTGACGAGCATAACACCTGGAAAAATCTGCTAACATATGAAAGAGCATCGACAATATTTTTTGGTAACAATCCTCTGAACACTATCGGTAGTAATCTTTCCATAAAAACATGGCAGTCATGACTTTTCATTCCTTTAAATGTAAACTTCTTCAGATCGACCAAATTGAAAAAATTTGATGCATATCCGTCTGGAAACTTCAATTTACTTGTCCATTCACAAACAAGCTTAACTTAATTTCTATCTAAGGTATACTTTGCTTTGAGAACTTCAACCCTTCCACTATCATGTTCCTTGATATGCAATTCTGGCTGATTACATATGATTTGTAAATCACGACAAGACTTTACTGTATCTTTTGATCGACCGGTTACATTCATAACAGTATAGAAGATGTTATCAAACACATTTTTCTCTATATGCATAACATCTAAGTTGTGTCGTATCAGTAACTTACTCCAATATGGTAACTCCCAAAATATACTCTTCTTAATCCAATTATGAATGTCACCAAAACCAAGAAGGTTTTTTGTTTTATCTCTATTTTCTAAGGCTGATTTCTGTAATTGTTCCATATATGATAATATCATATCGCCTGTCTTAATTGGTGGAGGATCTGCAAGATCAATTGTATTCCTTTTAAAAGACTGCTTCTGTCTTCGATATGGATGATTATTTAGAAGAAATCGTCTGTGACAATAAAAAAAAATTTCTGACTGTGTTGAAGCTGGAATGATTTAGTACTCTCCATACAATATGGACAACTTTTACGTCCATGCGTACTCCATCCAGATAACATTCCATATGCTGAGAAGTCATTTATCGTCCAAAGCAGAGCTACTTTCATGTTAAATGTTTGACTCTTATTAGCATGATATGTATCAACTCCATCGACCCATAACATTTTCAACTCATCAATAAGAGGACGTAAATAAACATCAATGTACTTTCCCGGATGTGTAGGTCCTGGTACTAACAGCGAAAGAAACATAAACTGTCGCTTATTACATAACTATGGGGGTAGATTATATGGCATTGTCATTACTGGCCAACAAGAGTAATCTTTACTTCTTCCATGAGGATTAAACCCGTCTGTAGATAAACCTATAACGCAATTCCTCTTTTCATCCTTAAATGTAGGAAAAGCTGGCATCAATTCTTTGCAACAATCAGACTCAGATGGATGCTCTATATATTTATCGACTTTATGTTCCGCGTGCCATGTCATGTACTTCGCCGTTTCTTTACAATAATATAGTCGTTTCAATCTCGGAGTCAACGGGAAATAACGTAGAATCTTTCTCGATATTTTTGTTCCACTCTTACTAGCCGTCTGATATCTTGGCTCATTACATTCAGGACACCGTTGTAAATGTTGATGTTCACCGTAATATAGAATATGGTGATTTATGCATGAGTCTATTTTAACTTCTAAACCCATCTTCCGCATCATCTTTTTCGTTTTGTAACAATTATTAGGTAATTCTGCATCTTTTGGTAACATCTTCTTAATAATCCTCAGCATTGCATCAAAATTACGATCGGTCATATTATATTCCATCTTCATCGATAGAAGATCCGAAACCGCAGAAAGTTTTGAATATGTCTTGCAACCCAACCACAATGGCTCTTCCACTTTTTTCAATAGCTCGTAAAATTCTGTAGACTCTCCATATGGTTCCTCATTATTGATGGTTCCATCTGAATCCACAATAGGGGAACCTTGTGCGTAAGCAAATTGTATAAATTTCTGAACACCTCTTTGAAAGGCATCTGCTATACGTCCATCTACTACACGGTTGTACATTCATTCTCTATTGGTCATATTGATGAACCTGAATTAAATAATCTAAAATGTCAAATCTAGGAAATTGAGGATATCTAAACGTATCACATTATTGAGATAGAAGATGAGAAGAGAAGTGTATTAATTATGTTATCACTTTAGCCCATCCATAAGGATTTAAATTTACTAAAAGATGATCGTTGTCACAAGTATCTTTATTTCTAACGAAAATTCGGCAGCATAAACCTGCACCTCTCTCGTATACCCCATAAATCAATCCTAATTAATTATCAAAATAATCATATTAGTGATTATTTCAATAATAACTATGATTGATTTGGTATACCGAAGAGGAAGGGGTTATGAACCGAATTTCCGTAAGAAATAAAGATCTTGTGACACCGATCACCTTTTAGTAAATTTGATTCCTTACGGACCCCCTTAGTCCGGGAACTCCAAACTAAGGAAAGCTAATATAAATGTAATACTTTTAGATCATTTTACGTCATACATTTGTATGTGCTACAAATGAGACTATAAAATAATCTTAAAATATTTATTCATTTATATTAACCGGGCAATTACATATATTTGGCTGGTTAACGATGGGGATAGGGACAAGTGTGATCCTTATTTAGTGCCTAATACAGTGCTTGGGTCACTAAGAGTTAATAGGAACCTGCAAAAAAAATTCGAACCTGCAAACATCAAAATCCACGACCATTGATTTGGGATAAACATCCCAAAGTGTCCAATAGTGCTGTGAAAAAATAAAAAAATATAACACAGTTAGAGGTGATCAAATCCTCCAATGTGTTGCACACGCCACCCGTTGTGCAGGGCCACACACCACCCGGTGTGGAAGGACGCACTGTGTGTGATGAATTTTGTGCGATTTTATAATAATTAATAAATAATATTTTAGACTTATCATAAACCTATCTATAAGTTAATGTGATATAATTGGTCACATTAACTAGAATTTAATGTGATAATAAATTATCACAAAGGAAACATTGGTGTATATCATATCTCATATCAACACGATATGAAATTCTAAAACTGTTATTAATGATGTTCATCATATCTAATGTTTACATTATTGAAGTTGACTAACTAATGTTATTCACAAATTTCATAACTAATCTTTTTAAGAAAACTAACAATACTAACTAATGCAGATGTTGTAATAGATATTTTATCAACTATAATTTACAAAATGTAAACATAATTTGGCTGAGGCATTTTATCGAACACCTAGAGGGCATACAATTATACATATCATTGTCACAACCATAATTAAAATTACAACACTATAGTGATCTACTATTATCCTAAACATTTAAAAAACATTTAAACTATCAAAACAAACACTACATTCAACAAAAAATGAAACCCTAATCTATCCAAACAATACAAATATGTAATGAAATCTTATAAAAAGAGAAAGGATGAAGGTTTATACTGTATGGGAGATGTATATCTACTCAAAATACGAAAACAACGGGCTTCGGTGTCGGGGCTGAGGGGAGGCGGGTCACCGGAGGGAAGGAATTGGGGGAGAGTCGCGTGAGAATGAGGAAGGACTCCGCGAGGTTCTGTTTACGAGTCTGAGCGAGCACACTTAAGTGCTCGCCCGACCGTCGCCAAGTGCTCGCCCGCAATTTACAAGGTGCTAAATTATTCCGCGTAAAGAAATTCAAGTGGGCGAGCACATGTAAGCGAGCACATGTGCACGCCCGAATAGGAAATCGCGCCGCTCCACAACATTCAAACCGGCGACCCTCATGGGCGAGCACATGTGCTATTTGTGTGCTCGCCCACTAAGGGTCGAACACATGTGCTCGCCTAGTGCACGAAGAGCTGTGCACGCTAATCCCGCCTTTTTTGTAGTGGGGGGAGGGGTGGTTGGTTGGGATGCGACGGGGTGGAGGTAGGGAGGCGACGACGCGGGGGTTGCAGGCAGTGGGGGTGGAGAGGTAGTAGGGCGGGGAGGCTTACATGCAGGCAAGGGGGGAGGGGAGATTATGAATATCTATTTCATCACTTTATTCTATCATTTTGGCCTTAAAAACCCTAGTTCATGCATGTAAATACCCTTAATTTGTACAAATTAACATCCATTCTTTATTGTATAAATATTGTATAAAATAATGTTTTTAATGCCAAAATTATAGAATGAAGAAAAGAAAAGAATAAGAGTGGTATTTTATGATCCTAAATCCTGAGACCTAGGCATCCTGATGACTTGGCAAGAAATAAAGTAGGGAGAGATAAGGGCCAATAATACAATAAAAACCTATTTTATTAATTCATCAATAATGCATTTTTAAGACCTATTTTATTTTCTATTTATATCGCAAATAAAGAAACTTTGTACATAAAAGTAGTAGATAATAAAATATAGAAAAATAAAAAATTATTTCATACAAAAATAATATACAGTGAACAAGTTATACTCTTAATAAGATTCCAAAACCCCAACTTCCTAGACCCATATATCTCAAATAAAAAATTCAAAATATATCAAAATCACTTCAACTGTATATAACTTTTAATAAGCTATTTAATGAAGATGGTTTCATATTTGGGTAAAATGGGGCTGCCCCTAGGGGGAGCTAACTTAGCTCCCCCGCCCCCTTTTCACATGTTTTAATTTTTTTGAAATCTTTCTGAAATTAATCTATTAAATCCCTATATTATTGCCATTTCAAATTTCGAGTGCAAAACAGAGACTCCTACGAGCTCCATCTGAATAACGGGTGCGATTTAAAAAAGTAACATGATTTTTTAAATCGCACCCGTTTAGATGGAGATCGTAGGAGTCTCTGTTTTGCATGAAATTTGAATGACATAATATAGGGATTTAATAATGAATTTACACGGTTTTAGATTTCAAAAAAAAAATAAAAGAAATGTGAAAAAGGGGCGGGGGAGCTAAGTTAGCTCCCCCTAGGGGTCATACACATTTTACCCTTCATATTTTTAGAGTGAAAGTTAGGTTTTAGACCCCTATTGTATAATATACCAGATTAAAATATTCATTTTATTTATTATTTATTATTTTTTACAATTTTATAAATATTATTTACAATATATTTACATATTAAAATATAATAAAACAAAATTAAAACACAAAAATATAATATGTACATAAAATACATAGATGAATGCACAATACACAGACTTATATGATATACACATCTATTTATTTAAGTATACATATTATATCAAAAAATATAATAAAAATATATTTAAGTATCTAAAAATAAGTTATAATTATATAAAATAGGAAAATAAAATAATAAAATTAAAAATATAAAAAAACATAAAATGTATAAAACAGAGGTAAATATACATATAATATTAGCCCTAAAAACTAATTCATAATAAAACTTCACTAAAAAATAAATAAAAACCATAATAAAATACTATGAATAATCATAAACATTTTTATTGTATAACTTTATTTTTATAGAATCATTTATTATATTTTATTGATTTTTTAAAAAATTAGTCGGATTTTTCCTAGTTCGTCTACATGGACCAACCAGACCTCTCCACTAGTTGACCTCGGTCAACTCTCTAACCTAGGCTCTAGCATGTGTCAAACGTAGGTCTTGGAAGATTTTCTCAATTTTTTGTATGCCAATTATTTCACTGATTGGCGTGGCTTCCTTCTGTGGTCTCCTTCCTGGATCTGGCCTCCATCACGTGGGCATGATTTTTTGAGGCGAGGGCCAATGAATCGCCTTGACAACCTCATTCTTTGGAGCTGCTTCATCACATTATAAAAAAGACCCCCCCATACCTTCCTTCTCCATTTTGAACCCCCCTCCTTTTCGTATTCTGAGGTTCGAGCGAGGTGACAGCAGTCTTGCCTCGCCGATTAGCAGCGTGGAGGAGTGTCAGGGAGGAGGTTCCCAACCATTGTCGGAGCTCTACTCCGAGCGAATCCATCTCGTGGCCTTGCATCGCTTGAGGTTGTATTATTTTTTTCTACCTTAGTTTAGTTCCTACATTTATTTTCTGCAATCGTTCTAGTTTGTTCATTACGTATTATGCATTTATATCGCCGTTCAAAGTTCACCATAGCTCGACCTATGGCGAACCCCCATCCACTATGCCCCTCCAGTTCTTCGCTCTACTACCACCTCTATTTTCCTCCACTGTCGTTTCCCATCATCCCTCACATCTCCAGGTCCCTCAATCATCACTAGATTGAGCCTATGGTGCTCCACCACATCCACCTCACCGAAGTCGCTGCCATACCCATCACCCTTCGCTCACTCGCCTTCTGGAGCTTGTCTGAGCTTCTCCATGTTTTTTAAAACTGAGACTTGTAGGAGAAATCAAGGAAGGGGTCCTCTTGGACCCCCATTGAGCTGCAGGAGAAGCTCCCGGTTGATCATCGTCGTTGGATCATTTTGGAGGACCTGTACCTCTTTTGACGATATTATCTGGCACATAGGAGTCACAGGAGCGTAACGAGACTTCAAGCAGAGGGATTGGAGGTCGGAAGTCCCAGGAAAGAGAATCAAAACTCACCCCACGCGAGTTCATATGTTGTTCTTCTAGGCCTCTCTCCAACCGTCGAATCGGGAATTATTCTTCTCGTGCAACACTGAGCATATGATCATCGCGCACCTCCGCCGTCGGATCTCGCCCGGAGATCTAATCCTAGCCATCCCTTGTGAACCATCATCGTCGTGCATGGATGCGAGACATGGCATTAGTGAATCAAGATCCGATGTCCGCTCCCACCTTGGACTTGGTATTTTGTAACTTTAGCCCAACGTTTTTCTGTATTTATTAGTTAGACTCTAAACATTCCTCTGTCATTTATAAGTTTTGTAATATTTTCATACCCCTCCCCCAGAACATATCATTTTTGCAACATAGTCCTCTACCAGCTCACCTCACGTGGCCATTCACGTGAGGTGTGCATTTTGCACGGAGGCCTTGGAAGTTTTTGTATTGCAACTTGATCCACTAAATTTTTTTCCAGTGTTATATTTATGTAGAAATTACATCTTGTCCCTCACAATTAATTTAATTACAATTATGCTCATGTTAGCTTAGAATATTTGAGTGTCTTGCCTATTTATTAAAATTAGTGTTATGCTCGAAAAATAAAAAAATTGTCTTACGTTCTTGTTGCATTTTACTTCCACGCCCATATTTTATTTTATAATTATGGATATTTTTATTATGATTTTATAAAAATTAAAAAAAGCGCTAAAATCCTTGTATACAATAATAAACTCATAAAATATATTTTGAAAAATTCCAAAAAAATATTGTACTTCCAAAAATTGTAAAAACTAAAAATAGAAAAAGGAAATACCTAAAACAATATCCGAAAATATTTTATAAAAATGGTAAAATTCCTGAAATTCCAAAAATAGTATTTTCTATTTTATAATTTTATTTATATTATTATATATACATTAAAATTGATTTGTTAAATTTTAGACTTGAATTTATATTTTTAATTTCCATTTCAATTTTGGTTATTTAAATAATTCCTAATTTAGGGTATTTTGGACTTCAAAAATATATAAAAATTAGCAAAATTATCTGAAAAATCACAAAAATTTTAAAAAATTATTTAAAACAAAAAACATTTATTTTATTTATTTTGAGTATTTTTGTTTGTATTTATAATTATTTTAGTTTACAATGTATATAGTCCTATATAGCCTATATATGATATTTTAAAAGAAAAAAGGAAATACAAAATTTGAAAATATAAAAAGAAAATATAAATATATAAAATAAAGAACAAAATACAAAAATATAAAAACAAAAATAAAATTGAAAAAAATATAAAATTTAAAATCCATATAAAAAATAAACGAAGATGCTCACAATCACTTCTGTGCATTTTATTGCCTGATCTATCTTGTTTGGTCCCTGTGTTCGATATTCTGCACTACTTGCACAATAAACATGTTTTGTACAGTTAAATAAAATAAATTTTAACTTTACACATTTATTTACATTGCTTGATTTATTTGTGGGTTAATTGTTGTTTGAATTGGAGTTTCATCTAAGGTCACGACGATTGTTGATTCGCATTGTTGATTGACAAGATCTTTGCAATATCCCGCTCAACAAATGGTGCCGTTCTCAGGAAGCAACTACGCATAGATTGTTTTTTGATTAATTATGTCATTATTTGTCTATATTTTTCCTTTACTTATTTTCCTGTTTATTTGACATTATTGTTGAATTGTCTAATCACCTCTCCTGGTTTGAATTTGATCTGAGGTGCCACTTATCGAGGGAGGCGGTGTTACTTCTCTGACCAAGATGACAAGACTTGAAACAAAGGAGGACTTAGAGATGTTTTGAAGACAAAGACACTTGCATTTTTATTTCTTTTATTAGTGTAATTCAAAGTGAGAGAGAGATATTTATTGTAATAAATAAGATTCTCAGAACTCTACACACTTCACGAGGTCCAGTGCCCGGGGGATTGTTCTCTTGGGGGCCTCGTCGATTTTGTCACGGTTTTCCACCCTTCTTTTGCCTTTGTTTTCCAGTTTTCGTTTTTCTTTATTTTTTGTGATTGGGCCCTAGTTGTAGAATTCGCTTGATGATAGATTTAGGCCAAACATCTAATTATCATTGCATGCTCCTATAGTTCTCATTTGGACTTGGTCAATTTTTTAATTGTTCTTTACTTTAATTTTGGATTGAGCGTCGAGAGGGACTCTGCACAGCACTTGTAGGACTCATTGTGGTGAGTGTCGATGAGCTCCCCAAGACCGACTTTTTAGATTTTATATTAGAGCGGTTAGCATTTGTGTTTCACACTAATAGAAAATTTTGTACTTAGGGCGATTTTATCGGTTGCATTTGTATATAGATCTATTTCGATTCTGCTTAGCATCCTTGCATGAAGAGAGCTGGAGGCAAGGTGAACATTTCTCTTTAGCATTCATCATCATTTTCGTTTGCATTGTTTTTCTGACTCTCTCCCTCAGATTTTGACCACTTATAAGTTAAAAAAGAATTGACTCCTCATTAGGCGTGTGCATTCTTATTAAAAATATGAAAACTGATAATAAAAAATAGTACTACTAATATTACTTAACCCTAAAATATATCAAAAAGAAAAACATTTGTCTTGGGGTGAGTAATCCCCTCATTGTATTCATTTTAAAAGTGCGTACATACACACTAAGAACTAATGCCCAAATCCCATCAGCCTTCCTAAGTGCTTGTACAAATTTTATGATTCTCACCTAACTCTAAAACAAACATGATAAAAAGATCAAACTTTTACGGTCTTCACCGAGTGAAGTAGGTGAATTGCGGGGTTGTGTTTGTCTTATGTGAGTTCGCTTGTGATTGCCATTTGCATACTCGATCTCTTTATGCATTTATGTCTTTTTCTCATATCTTTTGACTTGACCATCGTGCTCTCCTGATCATTTTACCTTTATTTCGAGATGGCCTACTAAGTAATTTGTGTCCAGCCTTAGTGGATCCCTCGTACCCTCTAGTCGGTCCATATCTTTTTCCAAGGGGATCTTCCTCTTGACTTTTGTACATATCCAACTCAGCCACAATATCAAGCTTCAGACTTTTATCCACCACCATCCTCACATTTCCCTCCATATCACCCACATGAGACTGATCTGTTGGAGTCACCTTTAATGGAGTCCACCCTTGAGCACTTGACCCAGATGATGGAGCATATGAGACAGAGGACTGATGAACTCACTAGTATAAATAAGAGCGACCATGATACTCAACCATTTGATGATATAGTTCACTCGAGGATTCTTATGAGAGCTTGCAATCACCCAGAATATAAAAAAAATTAGAGAATTTAAAATTAAAAAAAAGATTTTTGGAGACACATTGTCGATTCAGACTATGACGAGAGGGCCCACATGCTAGATCCTTTACCCACACATTTATCCACATCTTGTCCCATCCTAAACCTCGATATGACACTATACAGAATGCTCTTAGTCCTCCTTGTGTATATCTTAATTCCGATCTCCTCCCTTGCATGGAGGATGTCCAAAAATTCAAAAAAATGTTGACTAAACCTGAAGTAATGGCCACCATTCACGAAATCATTAAAATTCCACTTGACCAGGCCATTACCCATTCATCTTCTCCTCAACCCAAGAAGAGAAAGCGAAGGAGCAGATCTGAGCATCATATCTTGACTATGGCCACTGCCCATGCCATCACCTACTGTCCATCTTCTAGGAAAAGGAACACGACTACCCCATTCATTAGTTGCATTATCTCGAACTATCCATGTCATCACACTCACCTTGATAGTGGTGCTTCAATTAGCATCATAACCTTCTCGTTGATACAATCTCTTCACTTAAGGGCTCTCAAGAAAACCCAGATGATCATTCAGTTTGCTGATGGATCTATCAAGAGGCCGAAGGGTATTCTAGAAAATGTTGTCCATTGGATTCAGGGCATGAGCTACATTGTTGATTTTGCAGTATTGACCATGGGGACCTCCTCCCATGAGGAGCAATCTCCAATTATCCTGGGATGACTCTTTCTCACCTCTGCGAGTCATTATTGATTAAGTAACAAGAGAGATTCGCTTCCATCTTGATGACGGGAGTGCTATGATCATCATTGCACCTACTGTAGACCAGAGACCTGCATCTAATGTGACTTCATCTATGTTAGTCGATCCCGAGGACTATGACCTTGATGAGACAATCAGAGATTTTTGTTGTATGTTGGATTCTACTGAGACCCAAAAATTCCTCTCTAAGGAGGAAGACTCGAAAAGCATAGACCTTGGAGTTCCTTCTTCTAGTACTTGGTGATGTGTTGTGACATCCGGGGGATTTACACAATTGACATCTTTGAGCAGAGGGCGGACTTGACTGAGATTAATAAGGTCGAATTTGATTTCTTTTGTTAATGAATTTGGGCATTTTGATGAGAATGATGATACGGTTGAGACATCAGAAGATGAATACGACTCGAATACTTCCACAGACGAGTTCGTTCCTTTTTGTTTTGACTTAGGAGAGACATGCCAGGCGAGACTTTACTTTACTTTTTTTTAAGATATGTTTGAGCCTTTTCATTTTGATGACATTTGTGAGACACCCAAGGTCGGACCTAGTCACACTACTTCCACTATCTCGTCAATATCTTCTCACCCTAAGACCACTAAGGATCTTCACCAGGTCAATCTTGATCAGCTCCTGTCTATTGTGGACCTCGAAATTTATGAATCCATGATTCATCACCTGTATTCTTTTGTTTTAGCTTTATTTCCCTTAGTCAAATACTTGTAAATACCCACTAATTTCATGAAATTACCATTTTGCATGCATTTGTTAATTTTACATTTTAACACTTTTTATATTCAAATAAAAGAATAAAGAAGAAAAGAAAAAGGTTGTATTTATGAAATAAATGCAGACTAATCCGAACCCCGAGAGAAGGCCAAGACTTGACCTGATCGACTAGGAATAAAGTTGGGGGAGATAGGGTCTTCAATCCAAAAATCCAAAAATAATTTGTAAATTTAGTTCTCCACGTATATTTGTACAAAACTTACACTATTTTTTTATATATAAATTGACCTCAAATTAAATATTTTTCTAAATAGAAATTGTAAATAAAAATGTTTTGTAAATAATAAAAATAATTGCAAAGTAAAATCATGTACAAAATAAAAGTATCCACACTCAGATAAAGTCGTAAAGTGATAATTAAAAGATCAATTCAGGCTCCACACAAATTCAGATTGAATCAATACTTCCATTGTACTCTAAATTTAATTATCTTTAAAATGGGTGTGGTTTCATAATTTTTGGAGTTACGGTTGAAAAGTTACTTTTCTAGGGTGGTTTTTGCAATTTCACTATTTATTTGTTGTATATATTTATTCATATTTATACATAATTTAAATAATTTTTAATATTTTCTTCACTATTAAAAAAATAAAATTTTAAATATATTTAAAAATAATTTCCTTATTTGTACATATGTATATTGTACTATATGTATATATTACTTGTATATAACTAATTTTCTTATATAAGAAATCAGTAAAAATTAATATATAATATTAATTAATTAAATTAATATAATTACGAAAATTTGATTTTTTTTATTATTTAATTAATTTATTTATTTGATTTGAAAATCTACCATGTATATAAGATTTGATTTTATACCTTAAATAGCCACCATTAAAGTGGCTAATTAAATTTTTTAAATTTATTATTTACTTATTTTATTTAATTACAAATTTTGTTTTTAATTAATTAATTAATTATATTTAATTAACCACTAAACACATTCCTTTTTGTAATTATTTCCTTTTTATTTTTTCTTCTTCTTTTTATTGAGCTCCTCCTCCTGTATTACCTCTTGATCAATCTTTGGTGGAGAGGAACCCGATAACCAAGAGCTTCTTGTTGCAGAAGGGTGCCCGGCCTCTAAATCGTCTGGTGATAGTGAGTTGGTCCTTGTCGAGGCCATTATGGCATCTCCGATCCCAAGATGAGATCCACTTTATTTTTTATCGTTCTTCTAGATTAATTTTAGATTTAATTCACATTCATTTAGTTGTTAAACTTTTAAACGTAATTATCATCACTCGTGATTTTATCACGTCCGCTCTGACTCGATTTTCTACCTTCACGCCTCAATTTCGATCTTATAATCATTTTCTCGATCTCTCCATGTTCCCATTCTACCTCACGCAAACACTCAACTGTGGTCACGTGTGGTGACCAGACACTCAGATCTATCTTCCATTTCGTCGGATCTGCATCCACTAACATCTTTCCGTGTTCGAATTTTCTGGAAACAGGTCATCGTGCTCGTGTCCTCCTGTATTTGTGCAGAATAAAAAATAAAAGAAAATATTTCCTAACATTTATTTTATAGGATAGAAAAACAAAAAATATAAAATATAAAAAAATTATTTTTTCTTACATTTTTTTGCAAGTAAAACAATAAAATAGAATAAAAAATTTAAAAAAACTTTGGGCGGTAGGCACCGCCCAGTCCAGCCACCAGCTGTGCCCGCCGCCATCCACGCTTGGACCGCTATTAACGGCTAGCCCTTGCCAGCCACTTCGATCCTAAAGCCCTACCTCGCCCGCCGCTACCACCAGCCAATGTGCACCACATGCACCGACCTCCTCCACGTACGCATGAGAGCTCGACCATCTTCCATCGCGCAACCATCTCACCTTCTCCCATGGCCCGACGCTGCGCCACCTTTAGCCCTTCCGTTCCACGAATGCCACCGCAGCCGACCTCCACCGTGGGTGACCACCAACGCTACGCTGTCGAAGCCGTGCACCCCTCCCATCACCGCGATCCAGTGCTGCCGCGTCTTTCCATCCATCAAGGCCCTTTGTACTTAAGATAGAGGAAACAAGGGGCGGCGGTCCCCTTTTGTTTGAAGGATACGAACAAACAAGAGGAACCCTATGGATTTTTAAAATTTAAAAATTGAGTAAATTACAATGACCCCTGAAGGTTATCAAATTTGCAAAGACGTCCACGCCAGCTCTAGATCACGTACTTAGCATGCCACCACTAGGTAACTTGCATATTCTACTCGCATGATTACTTTTATTATAATTTAATGCAGAAACAATAAACATTTGCATTCTGATCCCTGTGTTTCCATACTTTTAATTTCATGTTTTTTCTTGTTGAATAAATATTTTGATGGATCTATTAATTCCGTAAAAATTATGTTATATTCATGTAACTTGTCTCTTCATTTTATAAAAATTTCAATGCATTTTTGTTTTATTTGCTATTTAAAAAAATAAAAACATTGTCATTTTCTCTGCATGAAATTTGAAAAATCACTAAAAATAAAGTATTTTTGAAAAATTCCAAAAAATTAGATTAGGGTGTATTTCATTATCTTTTCTTTTCTATCCAAATTTCATACATTAATTATTTTCAAAGCCCAAAAATTGCAAAACATGTAAAATCTTAGAAAAATCATTAAAAAATTTGGAAAATTCCAAAAAAATTGATCGTAGTCCCCGTTTGTAGATATTTATCTATATTTTAGATAAAAATAATTTCCAAGAGTTTTGGACATTTCCTTAATTTTAAGTTGCAAATTACTCCAGGCTGTACATTATTTGTCATTTTTGCCACTGTTTGATTTTTAGAAAAATTAAAAAATTTGAAAACTATATAAAAATAACCAAAATTATTTCAAAGCCTTTAAAACTCAAAAATATTTTCTCTTTAATTTTCTGAGCATTTATGACTATTTTGAAAAATAAAAAAAGAGTGTGGGGATTGTATTTCTTCCCTTGTGCATATTGTCCCCTATTTGAAAATTAAAAATTTGAAAAGTGAAAAACCACAAAAAATCCTTTATTTTCGAAACTTTACTGCTGACTTATTCAATCGTGCTCCTTGTGTTTGACCCTGGTCGCTATACTAGGTAAATTAAAATAGCGAAGACCGCTTACATTACTTTTCATTGATTGATATTTCATTGAGTTGTTTTATATTTTTTCTCCATTGAACAATCGATCCGATTGAGGACAATGAAATTGCATTTATTCCACCTTAGTCGACCGGATTTTTGGCTCACCAGAATGGCGTCATTGTTGTAGAGCACAGTTTAGTAGTCATTTTTTAGCTTTACTTGTCTCTATATATTATAATTATTTTCTAACCTTCATCTGTTTGAATTTTTATGCGAGGGACCGCTTGGAGGAGGACTCGGATTTGTTTTTGAGAACCCCCCCAGGAGGAAGAGTAGAGTAGGATAGAAGATCATTATTTTATTTTTAGAGAACAATTAGTTATCATTGTAATAAAATAGACTTTGGACACTTCTTGTACACTTAGAAATTTCAGGGTATGTTTCGTCAAGTGTTGGAGCACTCGGGGGACCTCACCGTTGTTTTATCGTGTTTTGATTTCATTGCTTTACTTTCTATTTGATTCTCGTGGATTTGGCCCCTAGAATTAGGATTTTATTGATTGTGACGTAATCAGCTAAGGCCCAACACCTAATTTCTTGCTTGTATCTATAGATTGTAACTAGACCTAGCTAAAAATAAATTTAAAAAGTTAGCTTAATTGGATTTGAGACCACGCGCCATGAGCAGTCACATACAACGCTAGCAGAACTCGTTCTGGCGGGCACCGAGTGACTCCCAAGATTGGACTCCAGACTCGATTGGATTAGCTAGCTATTGTTCTTTACGATCAATAGAAGTTGCTTGTCTAAGGCTGATTTCCTCGTACATCATATAGTTAGTTTACTTTTAGCTTGCTATTATTCTTTAAGATCAATAGAAGTTGCTTGTCTAAGGCTGATTTCCTCGTACATCATATAGTTAGTTTACTTTCAGTCTTTAAATTTATGCGTGGATCACCCTGCATGTAGATTACTGGAGACATGTACGCATTTCTATCTATGCATGCATCATTGTGTTTGATCGTGTATCGATTTTTCGACTTCCTCCCCTTGTTTTTGGACTTATAATAACCCCAGGAAATCAAAGAAACCGTTGGGTGTTGTTTGCTTTGAAAAATATCTAAAAAAGAGAAAGTAGTAAAATTTGGGACTGCTAATGCAAACTTAACCTTAAAAGATACTTCATCTAAAAATATTTGTCTTGGGGAGAGTCACCCTCTCATTGTTTGATTTGCTTAAGAAAGAGAGTGATAGAGTCACACCTAAACTTTTATTAGACTACTGGTCTTGGGGTTAGTCGTTCTCCAGTGAGGATCTCTCTGAGTACTGTTAAACGACCCGTGACGTCCTTAGCAGATTGAATTGATCGGGTAACCAGTAAACGGTCCACAATTCATACTGGTTGGGAAAGATCTACCTTTGGGATTGGGCTAGTCTCCTGGGAGCATCGGATTCCTAACATCTCACTTAATCACTCTACAAGAGTGATTTATCACCTAAAATAAAATTGATAAGATAAACGATCAAACCTTTACGGTTATCATCTCGTGTTGAGTAGGTGAATTGAGGGTTATGACTTCTCATCTTGTTTGCTTACCAAATCTCATCTGCACTCATCCCCAGATCATGGTGATGGGTCGGAGATCCCTTAGGATGCCTTTGGTAGCACCGCTCTTGAGCACTTCGACTCATTCATCTAGGGAGGCTTCGGGGAGCCTAGACCCGTTCTACGAACCTAAGTTCGATTCCACCCCGTTCCCCCTCGATCACCCTTCTTTCGATCCTGAGGTACCCGGGCAGAGACCAACACAACTATTTGTTCGTTTGATGGAACCTGAGGTGGGGTCTTTTGCTTTGCAGAGACCAACGGGATGAACAATAGTGAGGGATGCATTGATGAGCAGCCCCAAGGTTCTACTTATGTTCTTGATCTGGCCACCATAAACAACACACTTTAAGCCTCCCTGGATAGGATGTAGAGACATATTAGAGTCAGGGAGCATTTGTGGCAGAGGTGCGTCATGAGTTATCACATATTTGAGCCGATAGAGGAGAGCCTCAACGGCAGAGACCAGCTGGCGGAGATATTTCCACAGCTGGAGGAGGAGCAGGAGGACAACCAGAAGAACTGCAGGAGCCAGCCCAACCTGCTAGGATGATGAGGCAGTTGCACAACCCAGGTGCAACCCTCACTCACCGATGGATCTAGATTTTAGATATTCTATGCAACTTCAAGCTCGGCCCCCAGACCATCCAGCTTATGCCCGAGTTCCATGGGCTTGCCACCGAGGAGTTGCATCTGCATTTACAAGAGTTTGAGATGATCTGTAGTACTATCCACGACATATTCATGGATGAGGACACCATCAATATGATGACATTCCCTTTCTCCCTGGCCGACAGAGAAATCTACTAGCTGAAGCATTTAGGGAGACACGTTACTACTTGGGAGTTGCTACAGACCGAGTACTTGAACAAGTACTATCCACTTGGCTCGACCAATGTAGCTATAGCTCTGATCAACAATTTGACCATGATCCCCAATGAGCAATTCCATGAGGCGTAGGATTGATTTCGTGAGCTCATTGACCGGTTTCCACACCATGACATATCCAAGCTCAATCTTGTCTAGAGCTTCTTTTGTGGGCTGGCACCAGAGCTGTAGGGGCTTGTTAATACTTCTAGTTGGGGTTCCTACTTTTCCAAGGATGAGGAGATGGTCGAAAACTATACAGTGATGTCCCAGACCCGTGTCTACATAGAGGGGAAGACCCTTCCATAGGTTGTGTCCTATCGAGAATAACACGGGTTGATGCGGGTCCATCCACTTCATCAGCAACAACAACATAGGTAGAGTCGTCAGCGGCTGACATGGATATCATCAGCGAAAAGTTGGACCGCATAGAGATCATAGAAAAGAAGTAGTGATAGGGCATGACACAGATCGAGCAGTTGGCACAAACTCTCAGTGACCTAAAGACCTAGATCATGTATCTCCAGGAGGCATAGATGCCTTCTTAGCCTCATCTCAGATCATGGGCTGATCCTAGCGACAGCAGCTCGTTCCAGCACTTTGCCCAATACCACAAGGTCCACCATATTCAGACAGAGTTGATGCAACTGTTGCAGCAGCACTACTCTCAGCCACCACCATTTCAGGACACTTAGATGGTGGTGTACTAGCCAGATCAGCCACTGGTAGTTCTTCCCCCACCCCATACGAGCAGGAGCCGTTGATGGAAGTCAATAAGATTTAGTATGACCGGTAGCATCCTAGGATCTGACAAGATCATTATGGATTTAGGTGGTCTACCGGAGGCACCTCATCCAAGCAGCAATCTCCAGCTCCGGGTGGACATAGCAGCCAGCAACGACATCAACAACCCTAGTACTCCCATCAGCTACATTACTACCAATCGAGTCCTCGTCCCTACCATCAGGGACAACAGTGGAGGCAGCAGCAATAGCCTCAGCAGTTCACTCAGCCTCCCCCTCACAAGTACCAGAGACAACCTCATTTCCAATGAAACAACCCGTCCGGTTCTCATGGACCAGCCTATGAGAACCCAACCCTTGATGATCTAGCCTCCCTACTCTCAGACCAACCTACATCCTTCAAGCGAGAGATGGACGAGTTCAGACAAGAGATGAGGGACATAATAAAGGGTAATGCTAGCATACCTGCTCAGATCTAGCCCAACGTAAATGACTTGAAGAGGAAATCTGAGCAGGTACAGTTCACAGAAACCACCACTCCTAGTGATTCATTGGGTGATATTTCTTTCTACATATTTGATGATGATTTTATGACACTTAGGAGCGGTAGGATGCCAACCGACGGTGCCTCATCTGAGCGATGACCCCATGATGATTCAGGAGCGCTATATGAGGAGGATAATGGTGTTGATGCTGCCTATTATGTTGATGATGGTTGTGTTGACACCATCAAGGATGATGATCTAGTCGACGATACTGAAGTTGTCGCTTCTCCATATGCAGTTGGTGGTACTGATGCCACCATTTGATTTGATGTTGAGCCAGAGCGCGGTGTTGATCACGCGAAGACAGATGTTGTGGGTGGTGTTGATGCCACCGTTTCTATTTCAGTTGTGTTTCCTCTTATTTTTTTATCTCAGAACAATATCAAAATGATCCAAAAAATGAATAAAGGAAAGGTTTCTTCATCTACTCCGAGTCCATATGTGTTGCATGATGATTCTTGTATGGGCTCCATTCCCTCACAACAGCAGGAACCTCTTCCTAGCCCTCTATCTGAGGAGGGTCCCGCTATCCCCTTCCCTTAGTCACTCCGCTTGGCGTAGGGGAATAAAATTGAAAAAACAAAAAAACACAGCAGTTAGAGTTCAACCAACAGATGATCGACAGATTCCATATCTAGTAGACTCTATAGGAGGCACTTCAGCACATCCAACTCTTCCAGAAGAACTTGAGAGAGAAGACCACTATACATAGGAAGAAGAGGAATCACATTGTAGAGATCCATGTGCTGACTCATGCCACATGTTTCGCTATTCAGAACTAATTTCCAGCCAAGAGACCTAATGCAGGAGCTCCATATGTCAGATACCACATTCATGAGCAGCGGTTCAATCACATACCTTATTAGACAGTGGTTCTTTGATTAACCTTCTTTCGGCTGCCTTACTCGATCAATTTCGAGTTTGGCCCTCTTAGACAGAGTAGGACAGTCCTTCAGTTTGCTGATAGATCTGTTAAGAGGCTGAAGGGGTTACTGAAGGACGTTGTCATCACAATTCAGGGCCTGAAATTCCTCGTGGACTTTGTTGTATTGGACATGAGATCCCTGAATCCGTAATAAATACCCCCATAATCTTAGTACGACCATTCTTGGCCACAACCAAGGTGATGTCTGACCATTATACTTTCACATCGAGGGTGAAAGTGTACAAATAGAGACGATCGAGGAGACTAGAGGCAGAGATTCAGAGTGCTCAGATCAGATGACTAAGTCAGAGCAGATGACAGAGGTAGAGCTAGACATTCACAAGGAGTGTGACTTTGTGATTATAGATGATGAAGCAGTTTGGGCATATCCCGCATCACGATCTATTGTCACATCTTCAGACATTGTAGATTCACAGATCATAGCAGGTGAGAGTTTGGAGTGCACACTCATGGCACATGATACAGTAAAGGTTGTTTATCACGGTCAGGATAGCAAAGTCGATTTCATTTCATACGCTTCAGATTCTGATCCCACAGGCACAGACACCGATTTTGACTGGCAAGAATTCAATGAATATTTACCATGTCTTGTGCCTACAGAGCTAACAGCTAGGGCATAGAGCGAGCCAGGTCCGTTGACAGATATACCAGCAGGGTCGTCTTCGTCATATTTACCACTGGAGTGAGAGTTCTCACACATAGATCTGGTAGCCTTCACTAAGATATTCCAAAATCCATATTTACCAGCTTAAACTTGTCCAGAATTGAAGACCTTACTGCAGAGCATGAAGTACAGATTCCTTGCAGGTGAGCCAGATATGTTCCCAGTCATTCTCAGTTGATTTGATTCAAGACCAAGAATCTCGTTTGATGAAGGTTCTTGAAAGAAACCGCAAGGCAATAGGATGGAGTGTATCTGATCTCTAGGGGATAAGTCCAGCCCTGTGCTCCCACCACATCTATCTCGAAGAAGATGCAAAGCCCTCACGTGAGTTCTAGTGACGGCTGAACTTGAATCTTTCACACGTGGTTATGAAGGAAATATCGAAGTGGTGGAGCGTCGATTTTATCTACCCCATCTCTGACTCCAAGTGGGTTAGTCCATTGCATGTGGTACCCAAGAAGATGGGTATCACCACAGTTGTGAGCAAGTTTGGAGAGGATATAGATACATGGGTACCCACTTCTTGGAGGGTTTGTGTGGACTACATACAATTGAATCAGGCCACCAAAAAGGAACACTTCTCGCTACCATTCATAGATCAGATCATCGAGAGACTAGCTGGGAAGAGTTACTACTTCTTTCTGGATGGGTATTTGGGATACAACCAGGTGGTCACAGTGCCTGAAGATCAAGATAAAATGACTATCACCTATCCGTTTGGGACATATGCTTTTATACGGATGCCCTTTGGATTATGTAATGCCCCAGCTACATTCCAAAGGTGCATGCTCTCTATTTTTTAAGACATGATGGGTGGGTCTTCATGGATGACTTCTCGGTCTATGGCGGCAATTTTAATGCATGTCTTGCTTACCTAGACCGAGTACTTCAGCGATGCATCGAAGTTAACTTAGTATTATCTTGGGAGAAGAGTCACTCCATGGTGATTCAGGGGACAGTCCTTGGCCATATCATCTCCTACAAGGGCATGGAGGTTGACCCCACCAAGGTGAGAATCATCAAGAAACTCAATCCACCGTCTAATTTACGACAGTTACGGTCTTTTCCAGGGCTTGTCAGTTTCTACCAATGGTTTATACAAGACTTTTGCAGGATTGTCTGACCGCTCACTAATTTGTTGACAAAAGACAGTGAGTTCCTTATCGATGATAAGTGTTTTGCGTCTTTCGAGACTCTCAAGAATTTAGTTGTCGAGGCTCATGTCCTCCAACTGCCCATTGGTCTCTCTCATTCGAGATCATGACAGATGCCTCTGATTTTTCCATAGGGGATGTGCTAGGACAAATAAGGGATGGATTGTCATATGCCATTCACTATGCTAGCCATACTTTGGATGCTGCTCAGCAGAACTACACTGTCATAGAGAAAGAGATGCTAGTCGTAGTCTTTGCCTTGGATAAGTTTCGATCTTATATTCTTGGATCTAGAGTGAGTTTTTATATTGATCACACCATCATCCAATACTTAATGGTAAAGAAGGATGCCAAAGACAGATTGACCAAATGGATCCTTCTACTCCATGAGTTTGACATAGAGATTAAGGATAAACTTGGAGTCAAAATGTGGTGGCGGATCACCTCTCCCATTTAGAGAACATTGAAGATTCAGATCAGATCACACCTATTACAGAGACATTCCCAAATGAGGTGATCCTTCCGATCACCTCACTTCTATGGTACGCCGACATTGTGAATTATCTTGTCGCAAAGAAAGTTCCACAATATTGGCCCAGATAGCAACTTGAGACCTTTCTTGCGAAGGCCAAGTCGTACCATTGGGAAGATTCCACTCTTTGTCATGAAAGGGGGGATAGTATCTAGAAATGGTGTATTCCTCAAGAAGAGCAGCATAGCATCCTGACCTATTGCTACAAGCTTGAGGCAGGAGGACATCATTCTAGGAGACGAACAACATAAAAGGTACATCAATCTGGCCTTTGGTGGCCTACCCTCTTCAAGGTTTCAGATGAATTCATGAAGAGATGTACTGACTGTCAGAAAATGGGCATTTATGGACATAGAGATATGATGTCGATGCAACCATTCACTTCTGTGAGGTCTTTGACACATGAGGCATCGATTTAATGGGTTCATTTCCTAAGAGTCAGGGATTTGAATACATTTTTCTTGTTGTGGATTATGTTAGTCGTCGGGTTGAGGCCATTCCCGCCTGAACTGCAGATGCTAAGACTATTTGCCAATTTTTGAGGAAAAATATCATTTCATGGTTTGGGGTGCTAGAATTTTGATATTTGACGGGGGGGTCTCATTTTATTAACGATAAGGTAAAGTCCCTTACTAACGAGTTCAGCATAGGCTATTGAGTTGTCACTCCATATCACCCTCAGACCAATGATCTTTCTGAAGTATCGAACAAGGAGATCAATACGATATTGCATAAGGTCGTATGTCCATACCGAAAGGAATGGTCACAGCATTTGGAGTCAGTCTTGTGTGCATATCAGACTTTCTTCAAGACACCTTTGCGTACGTATCCCTTTCATCTCATTGATGGCAAGCCATGCCATTTACCTGTGGAGATAAATCATAAGTCATTATGGGCTATCACTGAGATATTATTGGATCCAGATAGTATAGGAGATCAGAGGAAGGCAGAATTGGAAGCCCTGGAGGAGCTTAGAGATACAACCTTTTCGAGTAGCCTACAATATAAGGAGCGAGTGAAGATATGGCATGATTCTCACATCAGTCATAAGCAGATTGAGACAAACCAGAGAGTATGGTTATTCGATGCCAGGCTGATATTATTTCCAGGGAAGTTGCAGAGCAAGTGGAAGGGGCCATACTTGGTCCGAAAGGTGCATGAAAATGGCAGGATTGATATATCTGAGATGTCATCTGAGTCCACCTTTCGAGCTAACGATCAGCGCCTGAACCCATATCTAGATCATGATCCCTAATATGTTTCCCCTTTTCATTTGAATGATATGTGGTCTTTGAATCACATCATTTGCATCTCATGCTTGATTATCACTTCCTTCCGTAGTTGTATAGATCCAGTTTTCCATATCGCACATTCTTTAGTCTAGCACCCCATCTCTATCCTATGATTATGCTATACTTAGGGTGTACTTTACCCTAAGTATAGGGGGATGTCAGATTTGTGATTATCTATTTGATTCTACTACCTCTATTTTGCTGCCTATACTTAGGGATGTTTTACCCTAAGTATAGGGGACGTAGTATCTGTACATCCTACTCCTCGATTTTCCCCTTACGTACAATCTTCTATACTTAGGATTACTCGATCCAAGTATAGGGTGATCACCGACTTCTATTCATTATATTCTTTTATTCGTCGTTGTAGCATAGCCCTTCTTTTAACTTCCCAATATTGAGCACGAGTTATGTATTTCATTTATCTCTCTTTGATCACTCTGAGGACATAGTTCAAGCTAAGTATAGGGGGGTGTCGTATATATTGTATATATAATTTATCCATAACTCGTACTTTCATATTTTTAATATGGCTAAAATACTGTATAAATACTTGTAAAATTCAGTAAAACCAACTAATAAAAAGATGCAAATATTTCCTCAAAGTTCTTTTTACTGATTAATAAGTCACGTTAAAATATTTTAAAAAAATATTTTGAAAGTAGTTTAAAAACCTATTTGAATTTTTTTTAAAACTATTTGAAAAATGTTTGAAATTTTTTTTCAACCTTTTTAAAAATATTTTGGATTGTAAAAATTTTCTTTTCTTTGTGTGAAATAAAATTATTTTGTATAATTATTTGCAAATGTTTTGAAAATGGTTGAAAATTTATTTTGAAAAAATCTATATATATTGTTTGAAAAATTTACAAAAAATGTTTTCAAATTTTTTTAAATGTTTGTAAAATTGTTTGAAAAATTATTTTGGACTATAGTTTTCAAAGTTATTTGTAAAATTATTCTAAATTAAGTTTGATGAATATATGCATCACATACACAAAAAATTCTTTCCCAACTGTATATATATATACTTGTATAAATTACTTAGCTACCTAATTCCTATAAATAATTAACTCACTCCTGTATAAATATGTGTATCATATCTAATAACCCTAACCCTTAGTAAAAAAATATTGTATATACTTTTATATATTACTAACCTTTTTCGTAAAAAAATCTCTAAAAATTACAAAAATCAAAAGACTATCAAAATTACATAATTTCCAAAAAAAACTCTTTTTACATGTGCATCATTTTTCAAAAATCTAATGTTCAAAATTAGAAAATTGTATCACAAAAAGATTTTACTTTCTTTTTTTTGCATTGTACATATTATCTTGCATTTGCATGTGCATTTTTAGGATAATATTGACATTTAAACTATGTTTGGAATAAAATTGAAGAATGGAGATTAGTTGGACCTTCACTTAATTTCAGAGGAATCTTATAAGACTGGAGTTAAGAGTTTTCATGTCCTAGTGACTTAATTCTTTGAGTTCATAACTATGTTCACATGTCATCCTGATTAGTCCGAGTAGAATATTTTTATTTTATACAGATAAGATTAATTATTGAAATCAATTCCATTAATTCTTTCTTTTTCTTTTCTTCTTTATTGTTTTTGTACTTATTGCATAAGTGGCCGCTAGGGACTAGCAAAGGCAAGTATAGGGGGTGATGAATCTCCATTTCTTCACCTTTATTCTATCATTTTGGTCTTAAAAACCCTATCTAATGCATGTAAATAGCATCAATTTGTGCATAATAGCATTCATTATTTATTGTATTATTTGTACATAGAATAAGGTTTTTAATGCTGAAATTAGAGAATAAAGAGAAAAAAAGAAAAAGGGATAAAATATTGAAGATATTTTATGACCTAAAACCCCGAGACCAAGTCAAGAATTGAGTTGCTTGACAAAGAATAAAGTAGGGGGAGATAAGGGCCAAAAATGGAATAAAAACCGAACTCTTTTATTCATTATTTATGCATTTTTGACACCTATTTTATTATTTATTATTTACTCATCAAATGAGGAAATATTTGTACATGAAAGTTGTATATAATAATATAAACAGAAATATAAAATTGAGTTTGAACAAAAATAATACACAAAATAATAAAAACCAAACTTCACAGACCGATATCTTTCAAATAAAAACTAAAAACATATCAAAATAATACTAATAGTATATAACTTTTCACAGGCTATTTGATGGTGGTGGTTTCATATTTTTTGGAGTTACTTTGTGAAAGTTTGGTTTTTGACCCCTATTGTACATTATACCGATTAAAATAATCAATTTATTCATTCTTTATTATTTTTACAAATTTACATTTTTATAATTTTATAAATATTATTTATAACATATGTACATGTTAAAGAAAAATAAAACTAAAAATAAAATGTAAAATAAAATAAGTCTACATGAAAACATAGACAAAAGACCTATGTTATGCATGTACATAAATAAAAGTGGATTTCATTCTTTTATTCTTTATTCATTCATATTTTTATAATATTGTAAATATTATATATATTCTATTAAAAATACAAAACCAAAATAAAATATATTAAAATACATTAAAATAAAAAGATATGTATAATACCTAGGTAAAGTACCCATAAATATACCTATAAAACATACATACCTATTTATTTAAGTATAGAAATAATATCATAAAAATAAAATAAAAATATATTTATACACATAAAAATAATTTTTAAATATATCAAATAAATAATAAAATAATAAAATAAAGATGTACAAAATAAAAGTAAAAATGTACAAAATATAGACAAATATACCTATAAATTCAATGTTAAAAATTTACTACTAATAAAAGACACCAAAAAATAAATAAAAATCACAATAAAATACTACATAAAATAATAAACAATTTTTTTATACTAAAAAGATATAAAAATCATTTATTATATTAAATAAATAAAACACGATTAATATTGTTGTTTTGTCTTTTTGTGCCCAACATGGACCAATCACCGCCGTCAAAAGTTAACAGTCCGTCAACTCCCCCCTGTTCCAGTTTTGATGGGGACATGTATTTCCCTGCATTTTCGTCCACTTTTCCCGACGGCTACATCCATCTATCAACTTCCATCTCTTCACGGGAATTACTCCTTGATCCATCATGATCCACTCCACCTTCTTCGATTACTTGTACATAGCCCCAAAATTCGCCATTTATCCAGTCAAATAAGGGTGCTTCCAATGTTTATAAATAATTCACCTTCGTCTTCCTCCCAATTTTGTCATTTCTGAATCCTTGGACCCCTGGATCTCGTTCTAGAGCGTATCCTCGTGACAGGAGGAGTCCCCTGAGCGTCCACGGTGGCTCACGGAGGAGGAGGTGCACCCATGGCCCCGATGCCGGCGGCCCTACTCTTAAGAGTTGTTCCTTCCTTATTTATTTCGCTCCTTTTAGTCATATGCTTTAATTTCTACCCCCTAGCATAGGATTTAGTCAATTAAATTAGAATAATATGAGTTGCTCGTAGTTCGCCGGAGTCGAGCTCCGGCGAGCTCCGGCGAGCTCCTCCGTGCATTATAATCAACTCTCCCGACTCGTTGTCACCCTCATATCTATTCCCCTTTGATTCTCTATGCATCGCGTCCCTCCATCCAACTAGATTTACGCTAGATCTGGAGAAATGCTCCTCCAACTCCGCCGCTCGTCGGAGGAGTTCTGCCCGATCCGTATCTCGTATATTCTGATAAATAAAAACCCCCAGGACCCTCGTTGTGTTGTGCTTGAGCTTTGTGCATGTGTTGGGGACAAAAATACCTCAATGTGAGTCGATATTTGAAGAGAGGAGGCACATGGGGCTAGCCTTCTTCTCTGAGCTTGTGCGACCACGCTGGAGCTCCAGGTGCCTCAATGAAGGTACCAACTAGCGTGGAAGATCACCAGGAATGTGTAGAGCTCCTTGGCGAAGGGAATGGTGGTCGGAGGAGCCCTTGAGATTCGATCGAAGCTTGCCCTAGGCAACCTTCTTCCCTGTTCTTCCAACTCCTTCCTCACCCGTCCGATCGTCGCCTCATGCCAGATGATGTGGCGGCCGTTGGACGCGTCTCGCCTCACCGTCAGATCGCAACCTGCGATCTAATCTCGAGGGTTCATCGACGAATTGGTACAGTGCATTGGATGAGCGACGCATATCAAGTTAATCCAGTCTCGTTGTCCGATTGCACCTTACATTGGGGTAATTTATACATTTCGCCATGCATTATCTTTGTAATTAAGGCCCTCACACTTCCTGTAGTCCCTTCCAGCCCAATCATGTGTAGTCCCCACGTGACCGGAGGAATATTGCACTTATACCCTAGCATTTTTGTATATTGTAAATTAATCTTTGAAAATTAAATAAATGTTCTTTTATTCAGGCACATTTGCATATGAAGCCCTGATGTTTATTCTTTTTGCATTTATACCCTGCCAGGACTTATATTTTTTGTGTGTTTCCTCTATTTATTAAATATAACTAGTAAAAATCCACAAAAATATGATAGATGCTTCATGACATGTATGGACATATTTTATTTTGCAATTTTTGCATTTAATCTATTTATTAAAAAATGAAATGGAGCACATATATTCCCTATTTAACATATAAAATACAAAAAAATATAAAAATGTGTCTAAAAGATACAAAAAGTTATATATAGTATATTTTGACCTATTTTACTTTCAGACAAAAATCACTAAAAATGAAAAACAAAAAGCCTGAAAATTGGAAAAATCTCCAAAATATTTTATAAAAATCTTTAAAAAAATCTATTTTATATATTTATGTATTAAAAATTAGCCAAAATCCCAAAAAATTAAAAAATTAGAAAAATATAAAAAACACAAAAATACGATATTTACTGAATTTTGACTATTTTTAGATATTTCTATATATAGAATATATGTATATTTCTTATATGGTATTTATACATTTACTTGTATGTATATATTGATATATATATATATTATTTAAATGAAAAAGAAATATAAAAGTTGAAAAATATAAATAAAATACAAAATTATAAAATCAAATGAAATAAAAAATATAAAATTAAAAACCCACAAAAGTAATAAATTGGACAAGAATAAAAGATAAAGTTTTGTGCATTCTTTCTGCCCTCCTTCTACCGTTTGCTCCCAATGTTCGACCTTTACACATACTTACACCTATACACTTTTACTGTAGAGTTATAATAATTTTTAACTCCACATTTTTATACTTAATTGATTGATTATTATTATGGGTTAATTATTTATTAAAGTAGGGATTTCTTGAGCAGTCACATCAGCGATGCTAATTGAGATTAATTAGCAGATCCTCGTAGAAGAACCTCCTTATCACCCGCTTCCACCATCCTCGTGCACACCTCCACCTGACCTCTTGATCTTCCATAACCCCAAGCCGCTCCACCTCCCGCTTCTTCGACTCGCCAGAGAAGACAACTAGGGCCGCCACCATTCTCTATCCATATGGCCCTTCGCTCCATTTACTCCAACCCACGAACACACGCTTCGACTATCGAGCTAACATATGTAGGTCGTCTACTTCATTGGTCAGAGCATCATCGAAGGGGATTTCTCAAGCCCTGCCTCCGGCGTAGGGACGTTGAGGCCCGCTCTAGTCATTCCATTATCGCCCCAGTGCTCCAAACCCGACCGCCTTCCTTCCAGGGACCTCCACGGAGCTTCATCGATCTCGGAGGACGGAGGGTAAGTTCTCCCAGCATCATTGGAGTCCCATACGCACTGCCAACCTCGTGGAGGAGGAAGAGCTTCCAGGCATACAGTTGTCGTTGGATGGCACCCTCTGGTGCTCATCCAACTGCCCACATTTTGCCACGTCAATGTCCCCTAGCATGTACTGGGGTTGTCCGATCTCTAAGATCGGACGGCCCAAGAGAAGCCATGTCGTCGCCCCAAGCCTCCATTCTGAGCCTTTAGTCTCGAAATTCTCGAGCCAAGCTATCTCTCCAACAGACAACACGTTGCCCGAACCTCTAGGTTCGGATCACTCGAGCCTCCCGAGCTCGCTCCAAGCCTACGCCAACTTCCAAGCCTCGCCCCACATGCCCAATTCATGTGAGGGTTGGCAATTTGCAGGGAGGCCTCGCCATCTTCTTTAAATTGCAAACAAGTCCAATGAGTACGTGTATAACACGTATGCCTAGGGTTAATTGCACAAACCCCTTCTAGGTTCTAATAATTGTAATTTAACACCCGTGTGTGTGGAAATTATAGGGAAGGCCTCGTGGTTTATTTTATTTGCATTTAGGCCCTTCTAAAAACTTTATTGTAGTACTCTATCTAGTTATTTTCATATTTCTTTGTGTTTATGCCCCTGGATACTTTTGTTAATATTATGAGCATTCGAGCTCTGTTTTTGTCAATTTTGGTCTCGTTTCGAAGCTTGTTTCATTGGCTTTCTGATGGCATGACTTTATCTCTGATTTAACCTCTATATTTTGATGATTAATATTAGTAATGTAGTGTCTGTTATGTAATGATTTTTCATGCCTTGTATTAATCAATGGAATGTGCTTCATTATTGGAACATGTAGTTGACTATATTTTCTTATCTTAATTATTTTATCTAGATAGGGCATACTTGCATTTATCCTCACTTGCATCTTATTGCATGGTAAAAATCAAATAAAAAGTGACTACATTGTCTGTCTTTTTGTGTGTTGACCTATGAATTATCAATTCGTCACTTAATTTGAATAATAAGAGTCTAAATAGATACTTTAGAGGCTCATGTACTACTTGATGTAGGCTACATTGGTTAGTATTCTGAATGGGAGAACTAAGAGGGGAGTTCCAAGAATTGTGGTTAACGAAGTTGGGAATAAAATATAAATCTCATGTCCATAAGGAGGATCGGGTTAGTCATGGTGATTGGGACTAATGTAAGAATGATCTTGGTAATCTATGCCCTGACTCGTACCCTACGCCAAGGTGGACTCATACACATGAGTAGTGGACTTGGTAATCTTGGTAATTCATGGGTTGTAATTTGCTTTGGGAATCAGAGATACAATCTTGTAAGTAAAGCCAAGCAAATGTATTGGGAACTTAGTTAGGATGCATTGTATCCCACAACATGCAAATGGAGGCACCCCAACCCCAAGGTCTTCCTCTTGCCTTAGAGTCATTGCGTGAGGTCTCACCTGGACAAAGACCACCGACTATCCACGAAGATTGGTTAATCCATATAAAAATATAATGATTAGAATTTATCTCTTTATGAGAACGGTTTACCCAGTTATTTCTTTTGTGCACTTTTTAATTAGGGATTTTTACCCGACAGACCTTATAAACTTTGCCAATTTATCTCCACGACCTTTGAAACAACCTAATTCCTCCCTCGACCCCGTAAATTTGCCAAATCTTACCCCATGAACCCTCTGGGTAACATGTTTTAAGCATGTGGAGGTTCTTGGGGTAATTTACAAGGTCGATGGGGGTAATTACGTTGTGCAAAAGGTTGTAGAGGCATTTTTAAACATTTATAGGGTCTGCTGGGTAAAAATCCCTTTTAATTATATCTTTCTTGTTATAAATTTTATATTGTGTTGAGCAACTTTGTTCATAACGTAACTACGTGTTGGATCCACAGGTTCCCAACAGAAACTGTAATAGTGAGAAACACTTGTTTACTTGGAGCTACTTCCTTTTGTGCAGCTACATGGCTTCCTTTTTGTGGTATAGTACTTGTTGTAGTTTTTACTGTATGTAACTTACTTGTAGCACTTTGGGAGACATGATATGTACCATGCATGTATGGAATACTTTTTTTTGGAAAGCATGCATGTAGTATATTTTGTGGACATGGATTGTAAATGATAGATGATGGACATGTTACGAATGGATGCAAAGATTTTAATTCTGGCCTTTTATGTTATTTTCTCCAACTTTATATTATTGCTCGATTATGGAATGTATGTGTGTGAAATTGATTTGCCAAGTAACCATATCCCTAGGGAGATGGTCGTCACATCTAAACCTACAGGGGTCTGCTTGTAATATTATCAGTGAGCTCGTGAGGCATACATGGTTTCTTGGTTGGAGGGGGTTGAAGTGTAACTCCCAAGAAGAACAAGTGATGGTGCATAGAATTCCAACCCTCACATGAGGGAGAGTGTCGATACTATGTTTGGAATATGCTCTGGAGTTTGAGGTGTCACGTGGTTAAGGCACAATGCTTCGGGTCCACTGAGGTGGGTGGCTCAACCGATGATGCAGCTGAGATAGGGTGACGGCTGAGGTGGTGGAGCTCATAGATGACTAGAGTGCAACTATCGAAGGAGATGTTGGATACGTATAATTCGAGGGGTCAGGGAGGAGTCGACATGTTGAGGTGGCAAACAACGCACAATCTAAGGCAGAGGGTTCTACGCTGCTCGAGGTGGCTATTAATGGAGAGGAAAAGGAGCTCGTGGCACATAGAGGTGGGTGGAGGTGATCTACGTGGTTGTGAAGGAAGGTGATGGGTGCACGAGCTTACGGTGAGCAAGGGTGAAGAAGATCGATGGACGAAGACATGAATCATTAGAGCTAGAGGACGATCAGCGGTGTTCCTCGCTCGAGGGTTAAGGGAAGGTGGAGAGGTGAAGGAAGTCGTCAGTGGGTTGTGATGGTGATCGAAGTTGTAATGAAGGGGAACAAGAAGAACGGAGGAAAAAGTTAGAGGTAGAAGAGAGCGAGTAGAAATTAAAAGAAACAAAAGAGAAGAAAGAAAAAGGGAGGAGATCTTGTACCTGATGGGTTAGCCGAAGGTGATGACCTTGCTCGGAGGAGTAGGTTGACTATGGCCTCAATCCAAGATGGCATGGTCTTAGAGATGCTGATATGCTCTGGAGAAGCTGTTGTAAGGTACCAGGAGGAAACTTGGATCTCTCCAAGGTTTGAAATTGAGCTCGTCGTTCTCCAAGGTTTGAAATCGAGCTCGTCGTTGCCATCTAAACTGCCCTCCAAAGTTGTTATTTCCGAAGGTGTTGAAGCCGGTGCTCTCTCTTGTCGATGACAAATACTGATGGTTGGGAGCAGAGGAGCCCTTCTATAGGCAGTTGGAGCTTCATGAGTCATGCAGAGGAAGCGGGGAAGTGGCTGGAGAGGTGGGGCGATGGTTCCAATGTTGTAGAAGGAGATCGATGGATGCGGGCGAAGGAGTTGCAACATCGGTAGAGGGATCAACGATGGAGATGAAGTCTCCACCGTCTGATTCATTTTGGATCAAAGGGCAGAGGGTGAAGCACCTCCATCCCATGGGGCTTCATCAGAGGAGCAGGATGGTGCCACATGGCACATTGAGGAGTCGCCATGTGGTGGGGTAAAAAATAAATTTAAAAAAGAAAATAAAAATAAAGATAAAATAAAGGGCATAAAGGGGATGACACATTGTGGCTCTAGGAGAGGCCATGTGTCTTCTAGAAAATTCAAAAATTAAATGAGAAAAAAATAAATAAAATAAAAACAAGGTCAAATAAAAAAGTGGTCTTCATGACAGTTGATCATCTCAATGAGATCTACAACTTCCTAAAGGAAAAAAAGCAAAAGAAATCATATGTACGAAACATATTTTTGGTGATACTCTTTAGATATAAAATAATGATTTTGCATCTTTTAATTATTATTAAGGAAAAAATAAAAATAAATCAGATAAAATTGAATATAAATATTTACAACAAATCTATTTTTAAATAAGAAAATAAAGTAAATAAAATAAAAGGGACATATATGCAGACTATATATACAATCTCAGATTGATTTATTTTATTTGATTTTTTATTCGTGTTTTATTTCAATTTAACACAATTCACAAAACCATAAATCAAAAAATAAATGAAAAAATCAAAGAGAGTCATTTTTATGCATAAAATAATAAGTTCAAATTGGTTAATATATACAATATTAAATGAGGTCCCAAAATCCAGTTTCACATATGAACTCCAATTCTTTTGAATATAGTCTTGTTTTGTATACAATTGAATGTACATTAATTCAAAGTGAGTAGGTATCCATTGGAGATTGTATAAAAGAGATATTACACATTTACAATCTTTTTTCTCAAACTACGGTTGGGTATTATTGGACAAATCTACATAGTATTTTTTTGGTATTTTTCTTTAATTAATGTCAGCATTATGTACATAAAAAAGTTGATTATACATTATTTATAATTAGTAAAAAATATATTAAAATAGGTGAAATTGTGGTAATATACAAGTTATAATGTACAATGGCATTTTGGCTTATTATTTAATGTATTGTGCATGCTAAAATATGAATCTTATTTATGTATGTGTAAATTATATAAAATTGCAATAAAAGAATAAATGCAGGTAAAACTTGGGAAGATAGCTCTATTTTCATCTTTTAGAGAGTTGTATGCCTAACCCCTATATCGAACAACTAAAGTTGAGCGTCGTCTAGATTAGGGGTGGAACAGTCTCAACACCTGACATATTGAAGTCTAGTCCACAATTACTATCGTGAGCCCTTAAATAAGAATCATTGTAAAGATAGTTATTACATAAATATAAACAACAATGAATGCAACACAATGAGTTAATTACATCTTTAATGCTTCAAATGGTGCTTTTGTGGTTCCTCGCAGCAGGAGCTCCTGACTCCTCACCTCTGCGTCCCCCAAGCATCCTCAATCGATGCAAGCTTTGCCACAAAAGCTAATGATTAGACATCTCATCAAAAGAAATAATTAACAAACATGTCGCAAAACAATGAAAATTAGTGACAAAAAAAAACCTAAATATCATAATAATAGACTTAATTAGATATTAAAACCTTACTAATCACAAAGATGAATCCATATATCCAGCAACGACGCCATCTGATGATCCTCTAACTAGTTATTTTAAAGTGATCTCATTATAATACAACTACTTAGCAATCTATCAGAAATCGAGCCAGATATCTCTTCGAGGAGGGCTATGGTTTAATAATTTTTTAACCTCGATAAGTCTAGGTCGATCTCAAGAACACAAGCTATCTCATGATTAATTAAATTTTAACATCTAAATCAAGAGATCATTAATCTATCTAAGCCAAATAAGCAAAACGAATCAAAGAATAATGTAATTAATGGACAACATGCATTTTCGGTTCCTTTTATGCAAGTTAGAGTAAATGACAAAATGCAAGCAACATGCGAAAACATGAAAACATATGTAAACAAGGTAAACAAGTCTACCCTTCATGTGGGTGATTAATTTATCAATAAATAAATATCAACTTTATGGTTCATTTGACGCATCACAAATAAGTCCAATTTCATTTAATATCATTTAAATAATCAAGTAATTGACATTATGCATCTATAATTAAATCATATGTTTAGAGTGTCAAATCAGAGAATAAATTATGCCATTAGCTAGATAATTAAACAATCTCAAATTCTTGAAACGGAGTCATATACTCACGTTATCAAGGAAATAGTCTAGGGCATAATTGAAATAAAACATGCAAAATATACAAGAATAATCACAAACATGCCCTTGGAAGGGCATTTTTGCAATTTAGAAAATCCCAATGTGCTTCCTTGTAACCATATACGCAGGGGCATAAGAAATTATAGAATCCTCATGAGGCCTTCACGCAATATTCCCAAGCGTGTCATGTGAGGTACGTGCGAGGGGAAATGTTTGCAAATATGGAGAAGTGAGCGGGTCTGGCTACAATTCACCCAAGCTGGCATGTGAAGAGCACACGGGTAGAGGCTTGGGATGTGGTATGGGCCTGATGCTGGTGCCTCGGCCAAGTGGGTGGCCCAAGGTGACTCCGGCAAGTCTTCCGTTTCATCGAGTCTCTCGTGCTTCGACGAGCGATGTGGTGACTTTGTGGGCATTCGATGGACACTGGGAGGATGCCATCCAACAACTCCCGTATCTCCTCTAGGATACTACTCATCTTCTCGATGATGGCGTAGATAGAGCTCCGATGAGAATGATAGTCCTCCATCATGCTCTCCGTGCCTACTGTATTCCTAGTAAGCATCTTGAGGACTTGGTAATGAAGCTCTGATGTAGAATAAGAAGCAGAACACTATGGAAGTTGTTGAAGATGATCCCTCGTAGAGGATAATCTCTATAATGGAGCCCCACCCGAAGTTCATCCAATGAAGATGATGCACCTGCAAGATGGTTAACGGGATAGCCAAGGCATTGTGCTTGTGTGAGATAAGTGGAATGAGGGTCTGTGCACGTGAAGAAGGTGGTGGACCTAATGGGTTCTCCATTGCGATGGAGGAGAAGATGATTGAGGTGGAGGAGGTCTGAGAAATCAGAGAAAGTGAGTGAACCCTCCCGTGAAGATCATAAATCTCTGGTGGAGGTTGAGGGTTGGTCTAATGGGAGTGAAGTTGTATGTATAAGTCAGAAAAATAAAAAGAAAATCAAATAAAACAAACAAGCATCTTACCTGGAAATTTGAAGAAGAACATGGAGAGAATCAAAGGCTTGGGTTGAGCTTGATATGGAGCTCTGAATTTCTTCGGAAATCCCCTAGCCAATGGGTGTAGTTGGAATCATTGTTGGGGCAGTCATGGCATGGCCTTTGGACATGGGTCACACAGAAGGTAGCTCTCCATGTTTGTGCTTAAACTCAACCTCCCTCTATCACGAGGAGGAGAAGAAAACTAGGGGTCTTGCTCACGTGAAGGTATACAACCAGTATAGTTGTCGTAGGGGGTGGATTTGAAGAGATGAGGAGTGGATCATGGTTGTTGTTGATCAATGTTCAACTACTCCCTCGACATGGATCATGGGGCAAAATGGGAGGTTAGGGTTATGGCATGGATGAAGGTGATTAGTCTTCGTTAGGGAAGTAGAAGTGAGGTGTAGAGAAGACGTGAGTCGGTTGAGGAATTATGGAGAAAGTAGGCAGTTGATGGAAAGCGTTGTTGGGAGAAGGGCGGTTAGAGATGTGGAAGATGATGCCTCAGTTGTTGGATATGGAGATCCAAGGCTGAGAATGAGGCACGTATGATGGAATGTGATCTCCCTAATCATTTTGGTCATAGGGCTAAGGAGTGGCGGCAGACGTGGGTGAAGGAAGACTATCAGATACAAGAAAGATCTGACGGTCGGAAATTAAGGAGGGGTGGTATGAATGGTTGATTACGTGGCTTCTCCAGAGAGAGCCATGTGGCCCCATAGGGATAAAGAATAAAAACAAAGAGAAATAAAAAACAAATATATACATGTGTCAAATAAAAAATGTTGAACATAAGAGTTGTATTTATTTTTTTAGATCTACAAGTTTCATGTAGAATCCAAAGTCAAAACAGGTTATTTGTACATAATAATATTTTTGTAAGTATTTTTAGGAAGTAAAACACTTGTTTTAATTCCTTTTGATATATATCTATTGTATTTTAAATTTGTATTCAATGTCAAAATAAATATCTAAAATACTATCTAATTTTTATAGATTTTTGGTAATTTTAGAAAATATACATATTATGGTACATTGATAGAATTATTTATATACAATTAATTAGGATTAATTACATGCATAGGGTTAGTTATAAAAGTTAGTTAATTAGACTTCAATCTTATTGAAAAATTTAAGTAAGAGGTATAATAAATGGAAATATGATGATAAATCATGGATTATCGTTAGATATGTGTGGGTGTGTGTACATATATATGATTGCATGTTTATGTGCATCTGTGTTTAGTATACATGTACGCATATGTGTGTTCATATATGTGTGCTTGTTGTGTTATTTTATACCTTTTTTTATTGATCAATTGTGCAAAATGGAAGAACCTTTTCATGATGTTATATCATCTAGGTTATGATTCACCGACATGCTAGTTCTTTTTATGAAGCACAAGCAGCAGAACTTTTCCTGGAAGTAGAGGATCTACTAAAACTTTGTGAAACCCTCACAAAGGTTTACATACTAAGAAGAGGAAACTCTTTGTGGGTTATATCTAAAGACATGGAAAGGGATGCAAATTGATTGGATACAAATACAGATATAGGTGTTACCATATCCTTATCTTTTTTAAAATATGGATATGAATGTGGAAATCGGTATCCTATGGATATTGAAAATCATAAATGATATCCTTAAATGTGGATTTGAAAACTGATAATCAAAATTCAGATAAATATCATATTTTACAAATGGATACTGATTATAAAATTTTATTAGGATTTAAATTTAATGTCAAAATTAGATAAATTACAAATATAATAAAATAAAAAATAAGTATCTTATTAAACTAAAATTGTATAACAATTATTTAAACACCAAAAGATTTATACTTGGGTAAATTATCAGGAAAAAGGGCCTCAACTATGAACCGGTTCCCAATTAGAGGCCTCATTTTTTAAATGATATAAAGAGGATATGAAAATTTCAACTTCTTGCTTTAACATTGACATAGAATGATTATAGAAGCTTACGGAAACATGTATTTTAAGACAAAAAATAAGATTGAACCCCTTATAGTTATGTTTTCAAAACAAGGCCCTACTTGAGAATCAAACGGTAGTTGGGATTTTTTTGTAATTCACTCTATTTGTTTTCCTTTTTACATTTGAAAAGACTCTAAAACACATTGTATTACATGGTAAACCTATAATATATTTACATGTATTTATACACACATTGATAAATATGTCTATGACACACAAACACCATATTTTAAGTAATACGTTATTTACCAGAAATACTTATAACCATATCTAGAAAATGACAATTCTATCCATATTCATATCCACAAAAAATAACAATCCATGTCCATATCAGTATCCATATCTACCAAAAATAAAGAAATATCCATGTCCTCTTAAAAATGGATGTGATGGTGCTCGGATACGGATATATATGTATCCATTTCCATCCATACATGGAAAGGGATGTTTTTATGTCAACAGCATAAGCACGAGCTTATGGAATTGATGATCTTGTAGATGTCAAGGTTCAAGCTGATGTTAATGTTTATAGTTTGGGGGTTGGATATGCGCTTTCTTCCTCCCAGCGCTATCCTTGTAGTACGAAGCACCATTGAACACATCGAAAGCTAGTGTCGAGAGACTTAAGACTATTAGGATTTTATCTATTCAATCATTTTCTTTCTTCTTGTTGTTGAATATTTTATTCATATACAACTTCTCTTTGTTGTGTGTTTGGCACAAGAGGGGGTGAATTGTGTAATAAATAATTATCCCAATGTAAATATCCAAATAAAAAATAATAGACAAACCATGCAGAGAGAAGAATATCGAACCACAAAAGACAAAGTAATTTTTACGTGGAAACCCAAGTTGGTGAAAACTACAACACAAAATTTTGCTCTAGGATTTCCCCTTTGCTCCCTCGACAAAGTCCGAGGGTAGTCCAACCTATCGTATAACATGTACCCCTCCGTGGACAAATCTCAAAGGAAGATTTTATATCTCAAAGAATAGTGCAACCTCTCGTACAATATGTACCTAATAACCACATATTGGTCAAGTAATTTGAAATCAGACACTTCAGTCACTGTGCGACCAGTCAATGCAATTAATCAATAATTAACCCAAAGTATGATGAATAGATTAATAAATCTGAATGTGGGTCAAAATTTATTATAACAACACAAAAAATGTGTATAGGGAAAGTATGTTTGGAGTGTCGAACACATGGAACAAAATGGTATAGATTGAGAAATCAACAACTAATTATTTTTAATTAATACTAATTTCATATTATTTTCTTTTGTCCTTTTCTTTTTAATCATTTTTGTAAGTTTTTTATTATATTAAATTTAATGGATTTTTAAGTATTTTATATTTTATATTTTCAAAAATTTTAATTTTTAATTTTGCTTTAAATTTGTAAATTTGTAATTTATTTTTATTTTTTTCAAAGTAGGATATATACAATAATATAGATATTATAGAAAATATAAAGTAATATATAAGGTATATAGTATATATATCGTATTATATTTTTAATATAATAAAATATACTCAGAATACATGAAATAAAATGTTTGTCTGATTTTTATGTTTTTCTCTATTTTTGGTCTTTTTTAGTATATTTTATGTATTATTAAACTAATAAATAAAATAAAATAGTGAATAGATTATGTATTTGAGGTTGTTTTAGGTTAAATAAATATAAATAAGTCCAAAATTAACTTAAACCTATTTTTAATATAGTATTTATAATATAGAAAATTCATGGATAGAAAAAAGTATTTTGTAATTTCTAGTATTTTTTGCTAATTTTTATAATATTTTAGGGTTTTGTAATTTTTAAGTTTTATATTTTGTATTTTTAGGATTTCTAGATATGTGGTAGTGTACAATTTAATAAAGATAATATATTTTGGGGGAATTTTTGAAAAAATTTCTCTAATGTTTATGGGTTTTTATGTTTAGATAGAATGGAATTACATATTTTTGGATTTTTAATAAATAGGAAACTTAATAAAATGCTAAATAAAAATTAGGAAAGACGAGCATGGAAACTTGCATCTATTTAATAATTTTCCAGCGATTTCCTAAGCATTAAAAATATTTAATATGGTAAATATTTACAAAATAAAATCCATAATTTAGAAGGACCTTATTATAATTTATAGAAACATTAAATTCATTTACTAACAGATCTAATAAATATAAGGACACTAACACAAATATTACAACGCCTCGCGTGGTGCAACACGTAAGACGGGAATACTTAATCGTAATATGCTAAAGCTCAGAGTCCTATTAGCAAAAATATCCCAAAAGTTTTACACTGAATATTAAATTTACAAACCTTAAAATCAAATACAAAAGTCGACAGGGTTCGGATGCAATTACATAGGAGCGACACGTGGTAGGTGTGTGAGGCGCGATTGGGGGCTTAACAACTCCCACGTAGTGTCACTTATAATTGAGTGTCCCAAAGAAAACACCGCTTCATTTAAATCCAAGGGCCCAAATTAGATCCGGGCCCACTCCACGATCAGACATTTGGGACATTACTTGTAAGAACATGGAAGAACACTTCCCTATTCTTTCTTTGATTGGTGATTACTTCATGCTCAGACCATCTTCAGTGATCTTGAAGGGCTCTTCTACTTCCAAGGACCTTCCCGCAGCTGTCGGGGGCTTCAACCAAGTCCAAGACTCATCAGAGGAGGCATGGCATCATCTTCTTCATCCGGTACCTAGGCTCTCTGTTCTTTTATCAATTTCAGCTCCAAGTGCTTCGTCTGAGCCTTTCTCCTACAGAAAACAATGCACAACTCGAGGTCTCTCTCCTCGACCCAGAAATTGAAGTTGAATGCAAGAAATGGAGGTGGGCGGAGAGCTCTGACAAATGACGGAGGATGAAGCTTTGATTCACCCATCGGTTCACTATCGGGTTTATCTCGATGAGGGAATGTAATGGAGAGATGAAGGGGGGCTGATGGGTGGTTCAAGTGGGTCAGAATGGTGGAAAATTATTATAGAGCAGGTGGTCGGAGACAAGCTCAGGTGAAATACAAAATTCAAATTTAATCTAAAACTAGTCGAAATTACACTAATCTAAGGATTACTCTAGGCTAAGAAATTGAAATGTGATTTAATTATCCTAAAACTAACATCTCAATAGGGGTTACCTGGAGCAGAAGAACCTTCTTTAGAGAAGCTTCGACAGATGGTTGGATCGCGACCTCTAACCACTCTTTCTCCTCATCGACACCTCGATGAAACTCCTATTGTTACTAGGGAGCTCAAGCATAGTTAGGATCGGGTCACAAAGGATTGAAGGAAATAAAAAAGGATAAGGAATATGGAGGTGTTTATTTATGGACATGGAGAGGGATAAAATTGGGAAGGAGAGTGCGTGAAGATGGAAGGTGGTTGGTGGAGCCTATGGACATGGTAAGTAGAATGTGATGGGAGGATCAGGGCTGCTAAAGAGCTTAAGGTGATCAGAGCTAAGAGGGAGGCATGAAAATTCAAATAAGATGTGGGTTTCAGAGTGTACGGGTTGCATTCACACGGGGAGGGGGCATTGACCTGGAGGTCAATATTCAATGCGCCCTGATTGGGCCACGTAAATGCACTAAATACAAAACAAAAAAATTATGAATTAAATAAAACTAAATTAGTTAATTATGTTATTATATAAAACTTAAAGAATGAAAAACATTTCTAATTTTGTAAGATATTTTATGGGTACTTTTATTTATTTTTACAACCTTATTTTTTGGATGATAATATTTACATGTGTAATTTTAGGTATATTTACCGGTATTTTATGTATTTTTTTATTTTGTGTTTTTAATACTCATTATCCTATTCATATATTTTATATATCTATAAATAATTAAATACATATTTAGACAATTTTGTTTTATTTTTCTGATTTTATTTACATACATAAATAGTTGTGTGTGTGTGTGTACATTATAGGTATAGTATACCCATATGTTTTATTGTATGATTTATTTCAAGTGTATTGTAATTGTATTATTTTATGTTTATATTATTAATATATTTTAAAAAATATTTCCAATTATTTAAAAATATAATAAGAGTAAAAATAAAAATAATAAATATATGAATAAAATATACGGATACATAATATAATGGGACCCAAGAAAGGTGATTTTTGTTTCTTAACTTCGTCTATAATGAAATCACCTTCGTTAAATAGATAATTTAATTCAAAATACAATGGAGGTGAGGTTGGTGACTTTTGAGCTTATATGGAGAAGATATGATCTGTGAAGTTTGATTTGCGGCTTTTTCACCTGTGTGTCCTACTTACACAACGCATTGTTTTATGTGCAACTTTTTTTGTAATTTTCTATATATTTTTATGTACAAGTTTCATGTTGATAACTTTATTATTTGATATGAGTAAATTAAGAATAAAATGGTGTAGAAATAGGTATTTTTGGAGTATGAAATTAGGGTTTTTTATAAAGTATTTGACCATCCCTTTACTTTATTCCTTGTTTGACTAAGTTTTGGGGTTTAGGGTCAATCAGTATCTTAGATAGTTCACTTATTTTCCTTTTCTTTCTTTATTCTTTCATTTTGTATTTAAATACATATATGTATACATTAATTTCATATGAATGATGCATGTTAATTTATACAAGTTATTGATATTTTCATGTGTTTTGCTAGATATTTAAATATAAAATGGAAGAATAAAGGTAGATGAATGGTTATTAGTCTCACCCCCCATTCTTACTTTGATAGTCCTTAGCAAACACTTATTAAAAGAATAAGTAATGCAAAAGAGAAAATTAAGACAAGGAAAATAAAAAATTGGAATGATTATAACTTTTAAACTTGTCTTCACAAAATCAAAGCTTGAAGCTTAGTTATGACCTTTAAATTATTAATGTGTTCAGAACCTTACTGGGAATAGTATCTAGAACTTAACAACCCTCAAGTTCCACATTCCTCTATTCAGTTCACCTCAATAGTCAGGTCAGAATAATTCTATTCATACTCAAGCCATTATGATTATGAGTCTTACTTGTAAAGTGTATGTGAATGTAGCTCTTCTCATGAGAAATAGTAAGGAATAGTCTCCTTTAACAAGATAACCCTGATTCCACAATCTAGCTACCCTTTCCTCAAAGACCGAGGTATTCCATTATAATTTCAAGTGCAACCAGCTCAAAAAGAGGGGCAGAGAGAAGAATGGATTGTTACCAGTGTAGTCACATATCTTATGGATCATGGCCAGTATAGCCAAGTCTCTTGTTGCAGGAAGCCTTAAGATATTTTAATTTGAAGCATAATGCCATACTTATTTTATACATACTCTGACGAGATTTGATTTTCATTAATTTTTGCGCATCTATTCTTTTTGTTGATTTTTGCATTTGATACTATACACAGTATCATTTACATATGGAATTTTTCCTCTTGAGCTAGTAGACTATCCATCTTTTGAATCTTTATTGCAACCCACTGTGTCATGTCTTTAGACGTCCATGCCACTAGACTCGGTTGGGGGCAATAGCCACCTATTGGGTCTACATGTGTTTCCAGACGTGTGCTTCCTCGAGATAAAGAATCCTACCCTCACCAACTCCTTAGAGTTGAGTTAAGTGCCGAGTGTGGAGTCCATGTTATTTCATTATTGGCATGTTCTTGTCATGTCAATCTTTGACTTTCTCCTTATATATACGGTTGTTGTCATGTGAGGTGTCTCATACTTCCAAGAGTATGTTCATATCTGTCTTTTAGTTTTGACCACCTTGATGTGAGTCCGAATTGTAGATATTAGTTTCCCATAGAGATTTGTGAATCAATTCGACTAGTAGATGGCATGACTTTCCATATATCAAACAATAGGGAGACATATCGAGTGGAGACTTCTATTTCATTCGATAAGCCCATAGAATTGAGTCAAGCAACTGAGACCAGTTCTTCTTATCCATCCTAACAAGTTTCTGAAAGTTTATCTTGATCTCCCTATTGGATAAATCGGCTAAGATGTTCGATTGTGTGTGGTAAGAAGATGTGACGGGATGATCGATGTCGTACTCCATCACAAGATTTTTAACTCCTTTAGACAAAATGGCTACCCCCATCAGAAATTAAAATCTTTGGAGTCCCAAACCGTGAAATAATGTTGTCCTTGAGAAAGTGACGAATGGCATGACTATTAACAGATCGGGAGAGAATAGCTTCCACCCAATGACTCGCATAATCAACAACAAGTAGGATGTATTCAAATCTGTAACTGTTAGGAAATGGGTTAATAAAGTCAATGTCTCAAGTATCAAAAACACATGAGATCTGAATAAATTTGAGGGGCATTGAATCTTTAGAATTGAGGGTTCCTCTCATTTTCTGACAAGCAACCTTTTCATAAATTGTGGCATCCTTGAATAGTGTGGGCCACCTGAGTCCACAATGCAATACTTTTGTTTCTGTTCTGCTTCCAGAATCATGTCCTCTAAATTCGAGCTTATGACGGTGCTTGAGGACACTGATCTACACCTCCTAAGGAATGCACAGTCGTCAAATACAATCTGCACCTTCCCTGAAAAGATATGGATCTTCGCACTAGTAGAAATGAATATCGAACAAAAAATTATCCTTCTTTACTCTTGTCCAATCTTGAGGAACTTTCTCAAAAATGAGATAGTTCACAATATCGACATACTATGGGAGACGAGCAACACTTAGAATATATTCGCCAGGAAAGGTCTCTGTAATCAACACGCTACTCAAGGGAGTATATGTGCATTCAATTCTGGATTAATCGTATGCTACCACTTTTTTGACTTTAGGTTTATCTTGATTCTTCAAATCAAACTCTTGGATGATAAGGATCCATTTGAGTAAATACAACTTGACATCCTTCTTCTATTGTAGGTACCAGATAACAATGTGGTCAATGTAAATAATAACTTTCGAATTGAGGAGATGGGATCTGAACTTTTGTAGGGTGAAGATAACTGCCAGCAGGTCTTTCTTTTTAACTATATAGTTCTTTTTTACATCATCAAGTGTTCTATTGGCATAATGGATATCGTAGGGTAGGTTATCTCTTCTTTGTTCTAAGACAGTCCCATTCGTGAAATCAAAAGCATTCATCATGATCTCAAATGGGATAGACCGATTGGGTGGCTGTAGGATGGGTGCTTGAGTAACAAGCTCTTTCAGCTGAGTAAAGGCTTGGAAAACCTTCTAATCTACATTGAAGTCGATTTCCTTGCCTAGAAGCTTGGTGAGAGGCCAAGCAATATTTTTGAACTCCTTAAAAGATCTTTTATAAAAACCAACCTACCCCGGAAATGATCTCGCATTCTTCACTATTCGAGGTGGCTCAAGTTTAGCAATCACATCCACCTTTGTCGGGTCAACCTCCATGCTTCGCTTGGAGACAACAAGGCCCATTAAAATTCCTTTTATTACCATGAAGTGACTCTTTCTCATGATAGAACCAATGTGACTTCATGGCATCTCATAAGTATTCGGTCTATATGCACAAGACAATCATCAAAACTATCGCCATATATTGAGAAATCATCCATGAAAATCTCGAGGAAACTACCCACCATGTCGGCAAAACAAAACCAATATGATCCTATGGAATGTAGCAAAACACATTACATAATCCAATGGGAATCCGCTTGAAAGCATAGGTGTCTAACGGACATGTGAAAGTAGTTTTCTCTTGATCTTCAGGAGCGAATGCCACTTGGTTGTTCCATATTACATGTCCAAGAAGCAAAAGAACTCTTTCCCTACCAACCTTTCAAGCACTTGATCGATAAAGGGCATAGGAAATTCATCCTTCTTGATGGTTGAATTCGAGCATCTGTAATCAACACTGATGTGCCATGAAGTAGTTGCTCGGTTAGAGATCTCCTCTCCTTAATCATTTGAGATCACCGTAATTTTAGATTTCTTCGGCACTACATTCAGTGGGCAACCCATTTCGAGTCAAAGATATGATAAATAAATTCAACCTCACACCATTTCGTTATATCTTTCATGTCTACGCCCTGAATATTAGGGTTTAAACTTCTCTAAATTCGCAGGGCAGTTTATAATCATCATCTAAGTAGACATGGTATGAACACAAGGCTGGATTTAAACATTCCAACCAAGTGCGTTGGGATTTTTCTCTAAAATCTCGAGCAAGCGAGATTTTTGATCCATGACCAATCTGCTACTGATGATGATCGGATACATATTCGTCTCCCCTATAAGAAATACATACTTAAGATCTGTCGGAAGCTGCTTTAATTCATGTAAATTATGAGTCAGCTTTTCGGACACTTCTGAAACTAAACTGGTTGGTGAATGATCTGCTGACTATAAAGAGGTGTTGTCTGCCTCTGTCACTCTTGACTCAAATATCAAATTACTGAATATATCTACAATGATCTCTTCGTGTTCGGTTTGACATGAATCTTCTTCAAATAGCTCGATTAATGCTTCTAAATCATCCTCCCTATCAGCAAAGGAGCATGAGTAGACTGTGTTGTCTAGGTCCTCCTCTGAGAAGAGGATTTCCTATGTCAAGATGCCATTCAATAAAATTCACGGATCTCAAATTTTCTCAATAACGTCATAGTTTTCGGTAGACAGTGCTGGCTTGATTTTCTTAGATGTGCTCTCTGCAGCTTTCAGCTCAGTGATGATTTCCATTGTGACCTTTTCACTACAGGAGGGGAATATGATCTTTTCAAACCCGCAATCAACTACTGCATCGGGTGTTCAAATAAACAGTCGACCAATAATAATAGGGGTTTGGAGAAACCGTACAGAAAAATCATTTTCTAGGACAAAAAAATCCACTGGGAATTTCATGTCCTCCAACGTTACGATAACATCCTTTGATAAACATCTAGGTCGCTTAATGGATTGATCTACAAACTAAAGGATCATGTGTATGGGTTTAAGAGGACTCAACCCAATTTCTTGAAGCAATGAGGAGGGCATAAGTTTATGTAAGAACTACTATCAAGTAGAGTAGATTTTACTCAAAAAGCTGATCAAATATCTCATATTTGATTAAAGGTACTCCCTTATCTTTCTTATTTATTAGGAGGTCACTGATCGCATTAACTATAGACATGGTCAGGATGTGATTCTCTGATCTGCTGCATATGTTCTTGTGGGGTTGATTCTTTGATATACATGCCTCTTTCAGTCATTTACTCACATAAGGCATGTATTCCATGACTTTCAGGTTTCAGATTTATGACGTAGTAAGAAGATAAACCCGTATCAAGAATGGTCATCAATAAACGTCAAATAATATTGATATCCATTTCTAGTCGCGGTACTGAAGGGACTGCATACATCAGTATGTATTAGGTCAAGAATACCTTCGCATCTCGTAATCTTGTTACAGAAAGGCATCATGGTCATTTTACCTTGAATGCAATGTTCACAGGTTGGTAAAGATTGAACCTGTAGAAAATCCAAACGTCCATCCTTTATCAATCTATTGATCCTATCAATAGATAAAATGACCACGCCTTTGATGCCAAATCATATTCGAATGATTTCCATTGTCCCTAGATCTTTTAGGGTTTTTATTATCAGTGGTAGTGACATTTATGACACATTCATCAATGCACAATTCATAGAGTCCACTAGAAGTCAGAAAATCTTCCGCAATAAATTTATCATATTGATTAATGGCTAACTTATTACAGAACAGGAAGGAGTATCCATGTCTAACAAGCTTAGATACAGATATCAAATTCCTCCTGACTTCAGGTACATAAAGACCTCTTTAAGTACTAGGACTCGACCACTAGATAATGATAGTCTGCAAGTCCCGATGGTGACTGCTGCAACACTTGCATCAGATCCCATCTGGATGACTATCTCCCCTTGCTCCAGATTCCTAGTTTCCTGAAACAAATGCAACGAATTACATACATGAACAGAAGCACCGGAATTTATAACCCAACTTCCTTCTCGTCCAACGAGAAAGCTAGTTTCAATGATGAAAGTAGATTTCATACCTGCGGGGGCTTTACCTTTGTCAGCAGACTTCAGGTAATATGGGCAGTTACGTCACCAGTGCCCCGACTTCTTGCAGTAATGACAGACATCGGACTTTTTCGATGTCATTAGTGTGGAAGCACTAGAAGATGAACCAACTCCTTGATTCTTCTTCTTTCTCTTATGGGTCGGGCCCTTCCGAGAACCTTGCTTCCGCCCGCGCTTTCCTCTCACTTGTGCAACCATTGCACTAGCAGAGGGGTTGTCCTTCCTCATCACGTCTTCTGCAGACTTCAATGCAATGAACATCCCAGTGTTAGTGAAATCACCTTTGCTCATGTGATAGGACACGACAAAGTTGTTGAAAGACGTAGGGAGCGACAGGAGAATAAAATCAGCCTGCATGTCAAAATCCAAGTAGGCTCCCAGGGTTTCCAATTCAGAGAGGTACCCAAACACTTTGAGTACGTGTTCTCTGACAGAGGTCCCTTCCTGCATCTTGCAGCGAATAAGCTCTTTCATCACATTGTAACGCTGTGTGCGGTTTATGTCACCGAACATTTCCTTCAGATTCAGCATAATCTCTTTGCAATGGTTCATTTCCATATGTTGCTTCTGAAGCACATTGGACAATGACCCAAGGATGTAACACCTTGCCATATTATGGTCTTCATCATATTTCTCATTATATGATTTATCTTCCGCAGTTTTAGGATTTTCTATCTTGTCCTTGGTCAGCACATAAGAGACGCGCTCCGCAGATAGGACAAGATCCAAATTTTGGATCCAATCCGAATAATTTGGTCCGGTCAACTGGTTGACCTCCAGGAGCCTTCTAAGTGGGTTCATGGACTTCATTTTCTAAAATTAAGAATGCACTATATTAGAATATATAGATAAATATATATTCATTTTAAGATATTTGATTAAGGCATTTTAAATCAAATTCGTCTTGCTATGTCAACTTTGAAAGATTATTCCCTTATTTTTCTTTCAAAGTAAGAGATCTGGGATCTCCTCTCTATCCTTATCACATCCTAATAATATGAGAACCTGTGACTTGAATAAAGAGAAGCGGGAACACATTCCGCCTTGCAAGTCCAACTTGCATTTCCCAATTCGGTCTTGAACACCCGGGCCCACCACCCCTAAGATGACGTTGACCCGTTGTTAATTGAACCAACCATCAACAGGCTTAATACTCGCTATATGCAATCCAATATCGCCCCAATGATATGAGGACCCGATCACTTATGTGATCCTCCACCTCATATTCAAATTGTAATAATTAATTATCGTGAATCATATTCACATAATTAGCTCTTCCAAGGGAAATACACATCTATCCATAATAGAGTGTTTATTGGATATAATTAATTTAATCACATTAAATTAATCATCGATCCAATTTATCAATCAACAGACTTGATTATTACTTAATAGTTGGTATAATCTCAAAGTACATATTATTCGTATTTTAATAATTAGAAAAATACACTTTGACTTCCTCCGGCATTATCGAGTCCCTACCCACTGTCATGGCCAGTACCGACAAGAGTGGGATGGACCACATACGTTGCAACCCGCGACCCCAATGCTCTTCGACTAGGCACCATATCCACCTCAGGAAAGGATAATGCCTGATAGATCATCATGTACTTTGAGATGCTCATCGATTTTTCAATCAAAATTATACCATATAATATACATCAAAACAAGTTTGATTATATTAAAAGGAGATTTGCTAAACAAATCCCCAATCCTATTCAAGCAAGAGGGTTTTTTATGTAAAAGTTGTCCTACAACTATTGTAGGATAAACTAAGGTTCTTCATGAAAAATGTTTGTTGATGATTTCATATCAACCAATGATCAAGATCAATTATCTTATCATTATGGGTTAGGAAAATGTCATTCAATGAAACAATTATCTCTTTAAATATTTCACAAATATTTATAACTAATTATTTCAGAAAATTAATCATTAGTTTTCATCGTCATATTTGAATGACTTATCACAAGGTTCATGATCAAAAAATGTCAATTTCCAGCAGTGACCCCCGATCACTAAAATTAACTTATCTTGATCAATTTAAATCCAAAAATTTCAAAATCAGTTTACTAAGATTTCCAATTTGATTTATTAAAGAACCCAAGTGATAATTCACGCATTTTGAGGCTCATCAAAACAGTAATTAACTCATTAATCATGTTTAGATCTGTTGTTCCCGCAACAGTGCATACATGCATATTCAAAAGGCCATATCTTGAGCAAATGAAATTCAAATTTCATAAACTCAGATCCTATGGTTTACTTAATTAATGGGGAACAAAATTCAATTGCAAATTTCGCGTTTAAACAATTTAAACAGTACTGAAAAAATCAATTAGACAGAAGTGCGAAAATTGAAATGCGACAAAATTTTTGCGACCCTTTCAAACCCAAGTCGTCCTAGGTCTATGGATCATATCCAAAAAATTGATTCGACCTATGGCTCTGATACCACTTGAAGGATATTGAGAATCCTCAAGCATATCACGGAAACGTGTCGATCGCATCATATGCAATCAGGGCAACTAGTCGCACTAGTTATTAGATGCGACGGAAATTAAAAAATTTTTAACAAGTGATGAAACCACATGATCACGAGAACATTTATAGGATCGTTTCATCAAACCACAAATTATAAGGAATACCTCTTGGAGTGGTTGTAATCGTGAGATCCCAAGCAAGAGATCCTCCTGTCTTAAGTCCGATCCACGAAGAACGCACTTGCAGGCGCGATGATGAGACACGATCCTCCCGCAATCCTCGATGAAGATCCAAGCAGTCAAATCCCCAGATTTCGTTCAACAAAATCCGTCATCTTCCTTTAGAGCAAGCAGCTCCAAAGAAGAAGAAGATCCTCGAGTCGTCGAAGGCGAAGGCGAGAGACTCTCCTTCTCAATGCACGCAGTGGACGGCCACCTTGAATAGAGAGTGAGAGAGAGGGAAGGCAAGAATGAGAGAGAGTAGTAGGCTTCTACAACTCTTAATAATGTACCTTGAAAGGCTAGGTTATCCCTCCTTTTATATTAGTTTAGGATCCAATGGATATCAATCCATGGGATACATAGATCCAACGGCCAAGTTGGTCTATGTATTAACCAATGGCCAAGATTTTTGTTGGTTAAAAACCAACAACATTAATTTATATTAAATCAAATATATGTTGCAACATTATCAACATAATTTAATTTAACATAAATTAATTTATCAAGAGATAATAAGATAAAATAAATTAGGAGACAAATAAATCCCCCCAAAATAGGGGGCGTCACCCATAGTTGACGCCACCCCTATTTTGGGGTGATTTTATCTCCCATTTATTTTATTTATTATCTTTTAATTAATTTTGTAATAACCATTATCACAAAATTTTCCACCAAATTAATTCCAAATTATTTTGTGAATATTTCAATCATGCCAGTGATAAATATGTGAATCATATTCACAACCCAAACTAATTTGTAAATTACATTTACAATCAATTAATTAATGTGAATTCAATCCACATTAATAATTAACAAATGCTATTTACAAAATTCTCTCTCTCTTCAATATATGTATATTATAAATCATATTTACAATACATAAATATTATGGATAGTATTGTCCACATTCTCTAATCCATGATAATTAAATCCCATTTAATTATCTTGGATAATCATTCTCACAATATGAATCTCATTCATATTATGCTTGATAACTAAATCTCATTTAATCATCAAGTCCTTCTTTCTTGGATATGTAGTTCATCAAATGAATTATTATTGAACTCCTACAAGAATAATGTGCTTTCTCCGCAGATACTTGGAGATAAGGACAGGGCGATTGTATTGTTCCATGTATACTGACTTGGATGTTGAGATCTCGTCTCAAATCCAGATCATACGCACCTCCCACAGATGCTTGATAAAATCAAGACCGCAAATCTAATCTTCTCATTGCATGTGAATCTCATTCAGACCAATGTCAAACATTTGGATCAAGATCAGATTGCTTCTCTACTGAGAGGAGTCACTAAAATCCAGACATGTTTCATCACTCCCTCGGAATGGAAGAGTCATGGTTATACAATCGTTTATGATCACATCACCCTCAGATATTTCCAATACCTGTACATCTTGCATACTGGAAGACCCATGGTCAACCTGAAGATTAAGATCAATTTTACACTGTCTTCTTCAGGGTTTGATCACTAAGTTTCTCAATCTTGTTCATTGGGAATCAGTATCGATCCTATACTTTCCCAAAGCATATATCATACCTTCAAATTCATGTCATGCTTCCGAAGCACGACAACCATGCATGGAATTTGATCGGTCCCAATACCTCATGAGTGAGCTCATATCTTCCGGTTCATATGTGAACCTGTATGATCCCTTTGAGAGATCGTATTGCTCATATGCCCTTATATGCTCACCAGCTCGCCGGTGTATAGACCTTGGTTAGGCCATCAACCTACCGGTCTGCCAAATGTACATACTCAGACATATAGCAATACATCTGTCTCCGGTCAGAGGATGTGTGCCTATTCTATGACAGCATCCAACATAGGACTTAGGCTATATCGATCTCGTTAAGTCAACCCATTGACCTAACTAATTTGACACCTCCAAATCACTATTCCAATGCAGAGGACCTGCATCAAGAGGTCGGTCAGATATCAGCCTATGTGAGAAAGGATTGCCATCTCCTACTCAGGCTGGAGATCATCTCTTAACAATCATTTGACGGTGCTTGATGAGCCCTCTATCTAAATCCTTAGATATTCATCCAAACACCAGCCTCTATGATTCATTTAATGAATCAACAGCTATATGATCATCAAGATGGCCATGGTACATAATCCTAATTGTACAGAGGGACCTTATAGTGTACTCATTCATTTAATTTCAGAAAGGGAGTGAAACATCAATAACTTTTTTTGATAAACAAATATATTACAATAACACTTATTGTAAGAATGGTTCGCCCAGGGCTCACATGTCTAACATTCTGTACTTTTTTAAGGGTCCTTGTTATTGGGTCTGGATCCACTACTTAGTCTAAGAAGTAGAGAAAGGAAGTTGGATATGTGAATCAAATATTTCTCCTTGGTAGGGTACTTGGACGTAGCAAAATGAGATAGGGACCCACCATCGTAGTTCGCCTATGCTCAATACTTCAGACTCAATCGGCAAGCAGACTCGGTCCTACTCACCCTAAGTCTGCAAGCAGACTCAGTCCTACTCGCCCACGTACCAATACCTCATGAATCTGGTTAATAGACAAGGCAGTGCCCAAGCTACGATTTGGGCTCTAAATCCTAGGGTCATACCTCACATTGTCTGGAAGGTACATGAAAAAATGTGGGCATTATAAATCCAATCCAATGAAGTCCATTAATCAATTTTATATTTGGTCAAGGTTTTTTAGCAGCCTCCTTTCTAATGTTTTTATTTGTAATTTACTTTGGATTAAATTCATGCAGAATTGTTTGGTTCTCGATTATTGTAAGTCCAAGAAAATAAGGGGAGAATTCGAAAAAGATAATGTGCGAGTAAACTATGAATGTGAATGCAAAGTCAGAAATGTGTACCTCGATCCATCACTCTACATGCAAAGTGATCCACTCATAAATTTAAACTAATCTATATGCAATGAACGCATTGAAGTTATCAGTATAGAATTGTTATTAGCATGAAGAACCAATTCAATTTGACTAAGTCCAAGTGTATCACTATAGGCACATGAATATAACTAGGTTGTGGACCTAATTTCCAAACAAGCAATCCTAAGTATCTACGGGATCAATCAAGAAATATATGAAATATAAAAAAGGTGAAAAACACAAATCATGAGAAATAAAAAATAGGGGGAAAATAGGGAGGACAAAAAAATGTAGATGGTGAGAAAAGCACGATAAAAATAGGTCGGACCTCCGGGTGAATAAACACCTGATGAAATGGGTCTTGAGAGTTTAAGTGTAAAGTTTCTTGTCATGTATTATTGCAAATAATAATAATTATCTCTCTCACTAAAAATGAAATAAAGACTACACTAATGCTATACTACTTTGTTTATGCTCCTCTCGATCTCCTGCCAGCCTTGATGCTCTCTCCTATCAACTCGTGAAGAAGAGTCGATCTTCATGCCACTAAGGTATTCTAGCTCTCCTAAGAAAGTCGCCCCTCCATGGGCCTCTAAACAAAATCAAAAAAATAGATGGATTAACATAGATAAGTAGTTATTGAATAAAAAGAAATAAAGCAGACAAATGAAAAAAATAGATAGCTATGTGCAATCTACACGTTGCTTCCCGACAACGGTACCCTTCCATAACCGCATATCAGTTAAGTAATTTGACAAATAAAACACTCAAGTCGCTGCATGACTGATAAATGCAATTAATCAACAATTAACCCACATTATGATGAATAGATCAATAAATGTGAATGTGAGTCAAAATTTATTATAACTCCATAATAGATGTGTATAAAGTAAATATGGTGGAATGTAGAACATAGGGAGCTAATTAGTGTAGATAGAGAAATTGATAATTATTTATTGATAATTAATATTAATTTCTTATTAATTATATTTTATCGTTTCTTTTTAATTATTTTTTTGGGTTTTCATTATATTTAATTTTTATGGATTTTAAATGTTTTATATTTTTATATTTTTATTTTATTTTTATTTCATTTTTAGTTTTTTAATGTTTTATATATTTTTAATTTTTAAAATAAGATATATATTTATATATATAATAGGGTAAATTACAATTTAGGTCCCCATCTATGGGTGTGATCCTAGAATGGGTCCCAATCTTTAAATTGTAACAATTCGGGTCCTAGGACCATTTAAGAAATGGAAATTTTGGGGTTCATGGTGAATATGCCCTTGTTGGGAAGGAAATGGGGGTTGGGTTCCAACTTTTAAACAAGGGCATACTCATCATTAGCCCTAAAAAGTTCCTTACATTAATGGCCTTGGGACCCGAATCGTTATAATTTAAAGATCGGGACCCATTCTGGGATCGGACCCATAGATGGGGAGCTAAATTGTAATTTGCCCTATACAATAATATATATTATAGATAATAAAAGTAATATAAAAGGTATATAGTATGGGGGAAATGAGGCTTTCCTTGGGAGCAACCAATGGGCTGCTCTCGCACCATTTTCTCCCTTTTTTATTTTTTCATAAAAATAAAAATATGTATTTTCATCAATACATATGCCTTCCATCTAGAATATGTAATTTTAACAATCTTAGAATTGTTGTAATCGACATGTTCTGGATGGAGGGCATAGGAGTCTCTGTTTCTGATCAAATTTGAATGGCATATTAGGGGGATATAGGGATGAAAATACATATTTTTATTCCAAAAAAATTGGGGGAAAATGGGGCAGGAGCATCCCGTTGGCAGCTCCTAGAGAGCAACCCTATTTTCCCATAGAGTATTATATTTTAAATATATATAATATATTTAAAATAAAGGAAATAAAAATTTTTTGATTTTTATATTTTTTTCTCTATTTTGGTAATTTTAGATATTTTTAAACTAATTTTTAGGTATTTTGAATAATAATGTAGTAATTGGTGAAAAGGTTAATTATCCGAGGACGTTTTAGGTTTAATAAATAGAAACAAGTATAAAATTAACATAAAACTATTTTTTAATATATATTATATATAATATAGAAAATTCAAAATAGAAACTTATATTTTTGTATTTTTCAGTAGTTTTGCTAATTTTCATAATGTTTTTAGGGCTTTATGACTTTTAGGTTTTACATTTTGTATTTTTAGATTTTTTTACATATGTGGTAGTGTATAATCTAATACATATATATATATATATAATTTCTGGGGATCTTTAGAAAAGTTTGTTTAGTTTTTATGGGTTTTTATATTTAAGTAGAACGAAATTACATGTTTTTAAATTTTTAATAAATAAGAAAATTAACAATAATGCCTAAATATAAATTACGTAAGAATAAGCATGACAACATGCATTCAGGTTAATTTTCCTATGATTTTTTACCAATAAAAATATTTAATATAATAAATATTCACATAATAAAAATCTACAGTTTAGAGGGACCTGACTACAATTTATAGAAATATTAAATTCATTTGTTAATAGGTCCAATAAACATAAGGGTACCAACACAAATATTACATCGCCTTATGTGGTGCAACACAAGAGGCGGGATGACTTAATTGTAATTATGTTAAAGCTCAAGGTCCTCTTAGAAAAATATCTCATGATTTTTACACTGAATAATAAATTTACAAAACTAAATATTAAAAACAAAAGTCGATGGGGTTTGGAAGCAATTACCTCAGGGGCAGCACCTTGTAGGTGTGTGAGGTGTGATGGGAGGGTTGAGCGGCTAACACATGGCATCACTTATAATCAGGTGGCTTAGAGTGGACACCACTTCATTTAAATTTATGGTCCAAGATTAGATCTAGGCCCACTCCATCATCGGACGGTTATGACCTTACTTGGAAGGACAGGGAAGAACATTTCCCTATTCTTTCTTTAATAGGTTATTACTTCGTACTCAGACTATCTCTGATGCTCTTTAGGGGCTCTTCTCCTTCATGAGACCTTCCCATACATGAAAGGGGCTTCAACCAAGTCCGGGACTCATTGGAGGAGGTCTAGCAGTCTCTTCTTCATCCGACACCTAGAATCTTTATTCTTTGATTAATTTTAGCTCCAGATGCTTCTCCTGAGCCTATTTCCTACACACAAAAAATGCACGGGATTGAGATCTCTCTCCTAATCCCAAAATTGAAGAATAATGCAAGAAACGGATGTGGGCAGAGAGCTTCGGTGAACGGTAGAGGGTGAAGCTCTGATTCACCTATTAGTGCACGATCGAGTTGATATGGATGGGGGAAAGTGATGGAGAGATGAAAGAGGAGCTGATGGGTGGTTCAAGCAAGTTGAAACAATTGAGAACTATGACAGAATAGGTGGCCAGATCCTAGCTCCGACAAACTATGAAATTTAAATTTAGGCTAAAACTAATCGAAATAGCAGTAATCTAAGGATTACTCTATGCTAAGAAATGAAAATATGATCTAACTAACCTAAAACTAACATGTCCACATGGATTACCCAGAGTAGAAGAACCTTTATCAGAGAAGCTTCGATGAATGGCTGGATCATGACCTCCAACCACTCCTCCTCAGCGACACCTTGGTGAACCTCTTGTTGTCACCTTGGAGTTCAAGCACAATTAGGATTGGGGTTAGAGAGGGTTGAATGGGATCAAAAAAGGGGAAGTAAGAAGGAGGTGTTTATTTATGGACATGGTGAGGGGAAAATTTTGGAAGACAGATGCATGAAGATGGAATGTTGTTGGTGGAACCTATGAACATGGTGAGGTAGAGGTTGATGGAAGGATTGGAGTTGATGAAGAGCTCGAGGTGATCAGAGGTGAGGGGCAAGCGTGAAAATTCAAAGAATATGGTGCTTCAAGAGTACATGGGTCACATTAACATGGGTGGGGGTGTTGACCTGGAGGTCAAACATTCCTCGCGCCCGGATTAGGCCACGTAAGAGCACTAAAGACAAAACAAAAGAAATTGTGAATTAAATCAAAATAAAATAGCTACTGATTTTATTAAATAAAACTTAAAACATGAAAATTGTTTCTAATTTTATAAGCTATTTTAGGGGTATTTTTATTTATTTTTACAACCTTTTTGTAGGATGTTAATATTTACATGTATAGGTATATTCACCAGTATTTTATGTATTGATTTTTTTAAGTTTCTAATATTTATTATCCTATTCATATATTTATATTTTTATAATATAATTAAATTCATATTTAAACTTTTTTAATTTTTCTGATTTTGTTTACATACATAAATAATTGTATGTATACACTATAGGTAAAGTATACTTATTTTTTTAGTGTATTATTTATTTCAAGTGCATTTTAACTATTTTATTTTATGTTTATATATTTAATATATTTTTAAATAATATTTACAATTATTTAAAAATATAAGAATTATAAAAATATAAAGAATGAAATATATGAATAAAATATACATATGCATAGTACAATGGGTACAATGTAACCCTTTAAAATTGACTTTGTATCTTAACTTTATTTTTAATGGAACCATGTTCATTAAATAGATAATTTAATTTAAAATATAATGGAGGTGAGTTTGGTAATTTTAAGCTTCTATGGAGAAGATATTGATCTGTGAATTTTGGTATGTAGCTTTTTCATCTGTGTGTCTGATGAATCCACATTTCATCATCTTTATTCTATCATTTTAGCACCAAAAACTCTACAAATGCCTGTAAATAGCATTAAAATCATCATCTTAGCATTCATGCATGTGCATTATATTAGTGTATAAAATACTGGAATTAAAGCCAAAATTATAGAATAAATAAAGAAAAGAAAAAGAATAAAATATTGTAAATATTTTATGACCCGAAACCCCGAGACCTAGGCATCCTGATGAATAGGTCGACAAGGAATAAAGTAGGGGGAGATAAGGTCAGAAATACATATCAAATACCTATACATTCTATTCATTCTTTATTCATTTTGGAACCTAATTTTGGTTTCACTTTTTAAACACCAAATAAAGAAACTTTGTACATGAAACTTGTAGATAATTAAATAAAGAAAAATACAAAATTGATTTCACAGAAAAATAATGTACAGATAAAAGTTATGGTCTGAATAAAAATCCAGAATCCCAACTTCCCAGACCCGTATCTTACAACTGACAACTCCAAATGCAGCATACTCACCTTTAATTGTATATAGAGTAAAATAATCTATTTAATGGTGGTGGTTTCGCATTTGGCGGAGCTACGGTTTGAAAGTTGAGTTTTGGACCCACATTGTATAAATGTACTGATTAAAATATTCAATTTATTATTTATTCATTATTTTTGTATTTTTGTATCTTTATAATTATGTAAATATTACTTATAATATATATGTGCATTAAAATTTGAATAAAAATGCAAAGAAAATACAAAATAAAAAATACTTGTATAAAGAATACATAGGTATACTGCCTATACATATACCTATACAAAACACTCTTATATTTTACTAAATATACAAAACATATCATAAAAATTAAATAAAAATATTCTTATGTAGATACAAGTATTTTATAATTTTAGAAAATAATAAAAAAAATAATAAAATCAAAACATACAAAATAAAAATAAAAGGATACGATATATAGATAATATACCTATATAGAGGTATAAAAGCAACTTGTAAAAATAAAACTCATAAAAATAATTAAAAATCGTAATAAAATACTAAATAAAATAACGAATATTTTTTATTTTATAATCATAATTTAATTCGGCGTATTTCTATTTTTAAATGAATTAATAAAAGATTTAATCAGGGTTTTTCCTGGTTGGTCCACGTGGACCAACCAGGCGCAAGCCCTAGTTGACTCTGGTCAACTAGGTGTCCTAGACCCCTGTGGCTTCTGATAACCTCGTTTTTGACCCAACTTCACGGATTTCTCGAGGCCAAATCTTTCACCTTTTTGTGTTGCAACATTCTGCAACATTATTCCTCGATCTTCCCTCTAGCTCGCCCATGAATAATCTTGGTCTTTGGACCCAAGATTTGCAAGATACGCATTGATCTTTGAACCCCTATCACCTTGGGTCAAACCAAATATAACGACCCCCCAACTTTGAATTCAAGTTTGAACACCTTCGGTCCACCCTTCCTTGCTCTTCTTGTGCTCCAAGCACTCGTGGAGGTGACAGCTCTCACGCCGTGCGTTCAGCCAGGGCAGAGGAAGTCGGAGGCGCTTCCACCACCTCCCGCAAAGTCGTCGGTCGAGGTATCTTCTTCCTATGGCTCCGGCCATCGAGGACCATTCCCCCTTGTATCTCTTTGCATCTTTAGGTTCCTGTTAGTCTAAGGATCGAAAACTATCAAAAAAATTTGAGTTCCATCGACCATTTCGTCCGATCAAGCACCTTGGCCGGAGCGCACCTCCGGCCGTGCACCCACATCTCGATACGCGCCTTCCCCCGACCATCTAAGGGTCCAGGCAGTTTGCCCTGGACCCTTTGACCATTTTTGCAGGTCAAAGCCGAAGTGGAAACATCTGGAGGCGAGTTTTGAAGCTCGCCGGAGCTAACGGAGCTCCCCAGCTCCGCTGTCCACCAGCGAGCACCACGGCCACCGCGTGGCTTTTTGACGCCCCCCCGGAAGATAGAGGAGGACCAGAGGAGGCTCCAGCCCGATTTTGAAGCCCAGAAGCCACCGGAGTCGGTCGGAGGAGCTCGAGGAACCTCGCCCAGTCGGAGCTCCGCCGTGTTCTTCCAACCGCCTTCGCCACCGTCGGATCAAGGGAGCCCCACCAGATCGCACCGTCGCCGTTGGATTGCGCCATGCCTCGACTATTGATCTCCCTGGAGATCTAATCTCAGCCGCGGATCCACGAAGCATCATCGGCCGTTCGAAACGCGCCACGTGTCAAGTGGCAACTTCATCGCCGTCGGATCGCGCGTCGAGGGTATTTTGCATCTACACCCTCACGCCTTTTGTATTTATTATTTAGTATTTAAACTTTCATCTGTAGTGTAAAAACTTTGGGTTATTTGCACAAAGACCCCCGAGCTCTCCATATTTGCATCCAGGTCCTTTGCCACGTCACCTCACGTGACCTGTACACGTGAGGTGTGGGCATTTTGCACTGGGACCCTCGGTCTTTGTTGTATTTTGTTTTAGTACCAAAACTGTGACATCACGTGTTAAATTTTTGGATATTTTGCAAGTAAGCCCCCATGGTTTTGGATTATTACATTTTAGTTCTCGTCAGGCGCGTGCAAGTCACGCGCCCTGGTGGGAAAATTGCTAGGACACCCAGGCGGGTTTTGTAATTGGATTTTGGTGCTATAAATTGAATATTCAGTTCAAACTTTTGTGGAAATTTGCATGTATGCCCCTGGATGTTTGAGAAATTGCATAAATACCCCTGCCAGACCTGTTTAATTGTTTGGATACTTGTTGTAATTATTTAAACTATCATTTTAGCTCCAAAAATACCACAAAAATAGGGTTAAGCTTCTGTTGGCTTGTATTTTGACGCCCTAATTTTAGTTTTTGATTTTGTTTTAATTTTATATTTATTAAAAATCAAAAACATGCTCTTTGTTTACTGTCTAGTTTAGAAATACCAAAAAATATTAAAATATCTCTAAAAATTCCAAAAAAATTATCTAGTTTCTATTTTAACCTGTTTTAGTGTCAGTCCAAAAATCACTAAAAATCTCAAAAGACAAACACTAAAAAAACACTCTAAAACTTCAAAAAATATATAAAATCAAAGAAAATTCCAAAAAATACAAACTCAGTTCCTGTTTGTTTTTTATTCTGTTCTCTTTATTTGAAAAATAGTGTGAAAAATTTTAGTTGCTGTTTGCTAATTTTAATTCCAGTTTTACCCCCAGCTAGCAACTTTATCACTGTTTTCTCTTATTTCAGTATTTAAAAATACCAAAAACACTTTGAAAAAATTCCCAAAAATCACAAAAACAGTAAAAATCCTAAAATATCAAAAACAATTTATTCTGATTTTTTGATCACTTTTGCATACTTTTATAAATACTTTATCTTGTCTTTTATCACTTTGCCTTTATATTCCAATATTGAAAAAAGAAATAAAAAAATATAAAACATAAAATTATAAAATCAGAAAATTAAAAATCAAAATACAAAATTAAAAATTAAAATAAAAAAATTAAAATTAAAAACCCACAAAAATTTCATTGTTAGCTTGCTTAGTGTAGACACATCACACACACTCACTTGAGCACAATTGTTTGAATTACCCTGTTTGCTCCCTGTGTTCGAACTCTCTGCATACTTGTCACTATACACCATTTGTGCAGAGTTAAAAATAAATTTTAACTCCACATTATTTCTAATTTATTGATCTTTAGTGTGGGTTAATTGTTGACTTTAATCGAGATTTGTGTGGTTGACACTTCAACTGAGTTCACGCTTTGTGTTGAACTTAAGACCACCTAATTTTGGTTAAATCAAATGGCGCCGTTGCCGGGGAGCAACAGCGAGTAGTTCACATTTTTATTTACTTGTGATTGCTGTCTACCATAGTTTATCTCTCTTGCACTTTTGATACATTTATTGATTGAGCTATTCTGACCATCCTTTCTTATCTTCCTACGAGGGACCGCGGAGCGAGGCGGATCGCTTAGGTGACCCGGAGCATCCTTGGGAAGCGGAGCCGGCTATTCTTTAGCCAAGCCGGCAGGAGAGAGCAGGAGGAGTGAGAGAGTGATTAGTTTAGCTTGCACTTTATTTCTGTGAGAGAGTGACTTATTAATTTGTAATAATACAGGTACACTTGGACTCTTGGACACTACCGGGCCTAACTTCCGGGTGTTTGTTCACCCGGGGGGCTCACCGCGGTTTTTTATCGTGTTTTGCCGCTGTCATTTGCCGGTTTTGATTTCATTTTCACTTTCTTTGTGGATTGAGCCCTTAGATCTAGGCCTGCTTGATCGATTAAATTAGGTCCAAACACACTAATAACCTTTGCATGTACCTATAGCTCGTATTTGGACTTAGTTAAAAATTAAACAGTTAGCCCCCTTTCTTAGATCCGCCGTGCCGCGAACCCTCTCCATCAAGCGCTACTCCTGAACTCGATGTGTCGAGAAGAGGAGGGGAGGGTCTAGACCAGACTCTTAGGATCAACGATAGGTGGTTGACTTGTGGTTCTTCACGCTAGCAGTTGCCTATCTTAGGACGATATCTGCATTGCATATCGGCATATAGACTAGGTTTATAAAATTCTGCTTTGCATCCCGCATGGAGAGAGCTGGGACACGATGTAAGTCTTCTTACTTTGCATCCATCATTTAGGCACAAAGGTGAGATTTCCATCTTTGTGTCGACTTGCACGGCTTTTCCGACTCTATTCTCCCTCTGTTTTTGGACAAAGTAGGATCAAGAAAACACAAAAATCGTTAGGCGCTTGTTTGAATCTACTCAAAAGAAGCGATAACACCAAAAAAATTAAAAAAGGGACTGCTAAGAAAACCTTGACCAAAAATAAAATTGGTGATTGGATTCATTGATTGGGGAGAGTAACACCCTCACTTGTTTTCAGGTTGCATGGGAAGGTCTCCTTCCAAGTGAGGTGAGCGCTTCGTAAGGATTAGAGCCAAAATCCCAGCTTGTGGCTGCCTTATGTATCGCCTGGATTACCGAAGTATTGGCGCTTCTATCATACGTGGACGAGTAGGGCTTGGTCAACATTGGTGACTCTCTATTGTGTAGAGCATCGACCTTGTCCGAAGTATCGAGCCTAGGCCACACCTTCACGGGGGTGTCTGTCTCATCGTCTCACGTCCGAGTAGGTTCTTGCACGCTCACGGGTGATTCCGTTGCGAGCGAGTTCCGAAGTATCGGTTTTGCCTATTGGTTTCCTCTCTTATTCTTTGGCTGAGTAGGGATCCAGGAAGGGTTACAAGGACCTCAAAAAGTGCAAGCTACAGGTTACACAGGAGGAGGACAAGTACGGGATACTCTTCCGGCAGTACTCTCTCTCCTTTAGGCGTAGCGCTTTAAGGACTCGTGAAAAGATTAATTCTTGAATACAAGCTAAAACCGAAAAGATAAAAGCCGAACCTTCACGGCTTCATGTGTTGAGTTGGTGAATTCACCCCTGTCTTGTGTTTGATTGCTAGTTTTATCTAAGGTCAAGATCAAAAACACAGCACAATTGTGCGCAATTTTGCTTCTCATTTCTTCCTTCTTCTTCTTGCATTTTCCCGGCTCTTCCCGAATAATCAAGATGATGGGACGGAGATCTCTTAGGCCGACTCTGTCGGCACCGCTATCCAGCACTCCTCCTCATTCATCTAGGAATACCTCGGAGAGTCCGCTCTCTGAGCCTGAATTCACATCCACCATGTTCCCCCTCGACCACCCTTCCCATTCTCCTTCTCTCAGTCCAATTGTTTCTGAATTCAGTGCATCATAGATTTCAGCTCATTCGACAGCACCTGAGATGGCCTCTTTTGCGTTTTCAGAAAATCCAGTGATGGCAGACAGAGGCGAGCACCCAGATGACCATGATCACCCTCCATTCATAATTGATCAGGTGGCCATCAACAACTCCTTGTTAGCATCCCTGGAGACAATGCAGAGATAGATCCGTGACCAGGGAACATTCATGGGTGATCTGATGAGAGAGATAGCACAGATGAGAGAGAACCGACCTGGGGGCGGTGGCGGTGGAGGAGGAGGAGGACCTGATGCAGGAGGAGGCGATCCAGATGCTGAGAGACCGCCGCAGACCATTATGAGGGAATTGTATAACCCAGCTGCATCCCTCACGCACCGCTAGATCAGACTCCCGCCCATTCACAGAGATTTCGAGCTTCGGCCCCATACTATCCAGCTTCTTCCCAAGTTCCATGGGTTGCCGACCGAAGAGCCGCACCTTCACCTCCAGGAATTCGAGATGATTTGCAGCACTATCCATGATCGGTTGATGACCGAGGACACTATAAAGATGATCGCCTTTCCATTCTCTTTGGTTGATAGAGCCGCATACTGGCTCAAACATCTGGGGCGATTCGTCGACACATGGGCAGATCTCCGGACCGCATACCTGAAGAAATACTATCCTCTCGGCCGGACCAACGCAGCTAGAGCCATGATCAGTAACTTCGTCATGATCCCAAATGAACAATTCCATGAAGCCTGGGATAGATTCAGAGAGCTCATTGACCGGTGTCCACATCATGACATTTCCAAGCCCAATCTCGTGCAGAGTTTCTTTTGTGGGCTGACACCGGAGCTGCAGGGGCTAGTGAACGCCTCTTGTGGTGGGTCTTATTTCTCCAAGGGAGAAGACGACGTCTGGGCCATTTACGAGGGCATGGCGGAAAACTCCACAGTGATGGCCCAAGCACGAGTCTACACACAGCAGAAGCCCCTGCAAGGAGCAGGATCATTTCAGAGGATCGCCCGCTTCGATGCCGGTCCCAACACAGTGTCAGCTGCCACAGCCCAAGCTGAATCAGCCGCAGCCGACATGGGCATCATTAGTGAGAAGCTGGGCCACCTCGAGATCCTCGAGAAGAAACAGATGCAAGGCATGGCCCAGATGGACCAGATTTCCAAGACCATGAGTGATCTGAAGATGCAGATCTTGTGCATTCAGGAGGCACAAACTCAGTCACAATAGCCTCCCAGATCACGTGCTGATCCGAGTAGCAGCAATTCCAACCAGGCATCTACCTCATACCGCCAGGTGAATCACATTCAGGCAGAGCCGGTTGCCTTGTTGTAGTACTATCCATCTCAACCGCCATCTACGGATACGCAGATGGTGGTCTATCAGCCGGAGCAGCCACTGGTCGTTCTTCCTCCACCCTCCTTCGAGCAGGAACCATTGATGGAAGTCAATGGGATTTGGTACGACCGGTACCCTCAGCCCGGGATTCGTCGGGATCACCCCGGATTCCGTTGGGGCAATGGTGGATCCTCCTCCCAGCAGCAGAATCCTGCCTAAGGATAGCAGAACAGCCAGCCACAGCAGCAACACCAGCAGCCCCAGTATGCCCATCAACAGCAATATCAGAGTGGTCCTCGTCCCGCCTATCAGGGACAACAGTGGAGGCAGCGACAGCAGCCTCATCACTATTATCACCATCCTTCCCCTCAGTATCAGCAACAACAGCAGCAGCAGCCCCATTTCCAATAGGGACAACCATTCGGTTCTCAGGTTCCCGCTTTTGAGAACCCAGCTCTCGATGATCTTGCCCGCTTGCTCTCCGAACAGCGAGCATCCTTCAGGCAAGAAATGGATGAATTCCGGCAGGAGATGAGGGATATTATAAAAGGGAAAGCCACCATACCTGCTCAGATTGAACCTGACCTGAACAATCTGAAAAGAAAGTCTGAGCAGGTAGAGTTTACAGAGGATACCTCTCCTAGTGATTATTTGAGTGACATGTCTTATTCCTATCATGATGCTGACTTTGTTACTACTAGGAGCGGTAGGATGCCAGCCGGCGGCGCCTCTTCTGAGCGACAGCCAGATGCAGGATCAGGAGCGCCAGAGGAGCGGTGCTGATGCCGCTCATGATGATGTTGACGGTGGTGCTGATGCCACCCATGATGAAGTCCAGGACAACGGTGCTGATGCCGTCATGATACCAGTTGCAGACGGTGGTGCTGATGCCACCATTTTGGAGGATGAACCAGAGTGCGGTGCTGATGCCTGAAATTCCCCGTGGACTTCGTTGTGTCGGACATGGAGATCCCTGAGTCGGTAACTGATGCCCCCATCATTCTCGGACGTCCCTTTTTTGGCCACAGCCAAGGCGGTGACCGACCATGATAGCGGGAAGGTATGCTTTCGCGTAGAGGGCGAAACCATACAAATAGAGACGATCGAGGAGACTAAAGCCAGAGAGTTGGCATGCTCAGAGCAATCCAGCGAAGCCGAGCAGATGACAGAGGAGGAGCTATACATCCACCAGGTTTGTGACTTTGAGATGACTGATGATGAATCCAACTGGAAAGATCCCGTAGCACCGACTCTCGCCTTGCCTACAGATTCACTATATCTCAAGCTCATGGCAGTCGAGAGCCGGGAGAACACATCCCTGGATGAGGATATATCTGAAGCTGACAGTGTTGTGATGAGTGGTGCTGAGGAATTTCAATCATGTTCATCTTCTTCAGATCCCTCGGATTCAGACATTGACTGGGATGACTTTGATGATTATTTGCCTTGTCTGATTCCTTCTGAGCCAACAGCCATGACAGAGTGCGAGCCAGTGCAGTTTATTGATGATTCAGCAGGCCGCCCTTCGTCAGAAATTCATGCAGAGCGAGAGTTCTCCCATGCAGACCTGGTGGCATTTACACAGACATATCAGAAGCCAGATCTGCCACCTCCCAGTTGTCCAGAACGGAAACCTCTGCCGCAGTCGATGACATACAGATTCCTTGCGGGTGAGCCGGAAATGTACCCAGTCATTATCTCAGCAGATTTGACTGGAGAACAAGAATCTCGTCTGATGGAGGTTCTTGAAAGAAACCGCAAGGCAATCGGGTGGAGTATAGCTGATCTCCAGGGGCTGAGCCCAAATCTTTGCTCTCACCACATCTATCTTGAGGATAACGCTAAGCCGTCGCGTGAGTTCCAACGACGGTTGAACCCGAATCTTCGAGACGTAGTCATGAAAGAAATTTCCAAGTGGTGGAGCGCCGATTTTATCTATCCCATCTCCGACTCCAAATGGGTAAGTCCGCTACATGTGGTACCCAAGAAGACGGGTATAACTACAGTTGTCAATGAGTCGGGAGAGGAGATCGCTACCAGAGTACCAACTTCTTGGAGGGTCTGTGTGGACTACAGACGATTAAATGAGGCCACCAAGAAGGATCACTTCCCGCTACCCTTCATTGATCAGATTATCGAGCGGTTAGCTGGGAAGAGTCATTATTGTTTCCTTTACGGGTACTCTGGATATAATCAAGTGGCCATTGCTCCCGAAGACCAGGAGAAAACGACATTCACCTGTCCGTTTGGGACGTATGCTTTCAAACGGATGCCCTTTGGTCTATGTAACGCTCCGGCGACATTCCAAAGGTGCATGTTGTCCATCTTCTCGGACATGGTGGGTGACTGTTTAGAGGTCTTCATGGATGACTTCTCGGTCTATGGCGACGGGTTCGACGCTTGTCTTGATTGCCTGGACCGTGTGCTAAAGCAGTGCATTGAGGTCAATCTTGTCTTATCCTGGGAGAAGAGTCATTTCATGATGACTCAAGGGACGGTCCTTGGTCATATCGTCTCCAACAGGGGCATGGAGGTCGATCCGGCTAAGGTGGATATCATCAGAAACTCAATCCACCGTCCAACTTGCGTCAGTTACGGTCTTTTCTGGGGCATGTCGGTTTCTACCGACGGTTCATTCAGGACTTCAGTCGAATTGCCCGACCGCTCACTGACTTGCTAACAAAAGACACCGAGTTTATTGTCAATGATAAGTGTCTTGAATCTTTTGAAACTCTCAAAAATATGGTGGTTTCAGCTCCTGTCCTTCAGCCACCCGATTGGTCTCTCCCATTCGAGATCATGACGGATGCTTCAGATTTTGTCGTTGGGGCTGTGCTTGGACAGAGGAGGGATGGTTTACCTTTTGCCATTCACTACGCCAGCCGGACCTTGGATGCCGCTCAGCGGAATTACACTGTGACTGAGAAAGAGATGTTGGCCGTAGTCTTCGCTCTTGATAAGTATCGATCTTACATTCTTGGATCTAGAGTAACCATCTACACTGATCACACTGCCATCCGGTACCTAATGTCTAAGAAGGATGCCAAAGCACGTCTCACCAGATGGATCCTTCTACTCCAGGAATTTGATATTGAGATTAAGGACAAGCCTGGAGTCAAGAATGCGGTGGCGGATCATCTCTCCAGATTGGAGAATCTTGAGGAATCTGAGCCCAGTGCACCTATCACAGAGACATTTCCAGATGAGGCGATCTTGGCTGTCACCTCGCTCCCGTGGTACGTCGACATTGTGAACTATCTTGTAGCCAAGACGGTACCACAATGTTGGCCCAGGCAGAAACTCGAGACCTTCCTGGCGAAGGCCAGGTTTTATCATTGGGAGGATCCCGTCCTTTATCATGAAGGGGGGACAGTATCTGGAGGAGGTGCATTCCTCAAGAAGAGCATCATAGCGTCCTCACATACTGCCACAAGCTTGAGGCAGGAGGACATCATTCTGGAAAAAGGACAGCACAGAAGGTGCTTCAATCCGGCATATGGTGGCCTACTCTCTTCAAGGATTCTGATGAGTTCGTGAAGAGATGTATTGACTGTCAGAAAATGGGAACCTGCGGACAGAGAGACATGATGCCCATGCAACCCATTCACTTTTGTGAGGTTTTTGATGCATGGGGGATTGATTTCATGAGCCCATTTCCTAAGAGTCAGGGATTCGAGCATATTTTGCTCGCTGTGGATTATGTCAGCCGATGGGTTGAGGCCATCCCCGCCCGAGCCGCAGATGCTAAAACCGTTTGCAAATTCTTGAGGAAAAATATCATTTCACGGTTCGGGGTACCTAGAGTCTTGATTTCAGACGGGGGGTCTCACTTCATCAATGACAAAGTCAGGGCCCTTGTAGACGAGTTCGGCATTGACCATCAGGTTGCCACTCCTTATCACCCTCAGACTAATGGTCTTGCCGAAGTATCGAATCGGGAGATAAAGACTATCTTGCAGAAAGTTGTCCGCCCAGACCGAAAGGATTGGTGACAGCTTTTGGACTCGGTCTTGTGGGCCTATCGGACTTCTTTCAAAAATCCATTGGGGACATCTCCCTTTCGTCTCGTCTATGGCAAGCCGTGCCATTTGCCAGTGGAGATCAAGCACAAATCATTTTGGGCAGTCACTGAGTTACTTTTAGATCCGGAGAGTATAGGAGACCAGAGAAGAGCAGAATTGGCAGCCCTGGAAGAACTGAGAGACACAGCCTTTTCGAACAGCCTACAGTATAAAGAGAAAGTGAAGACATGGCACGATTCGCATATCAGCCATAAACAGTTTGAGACAGATCAGAGAGTATGGTTGTTTGATTCTAGGCTGAAATTATTCCCAGGGAAGTTGCAGAGCAAGTGGAAAGGTCCTTATGTGGTCAGGAATGTACATGACAATGGTAGCATCGACATATCCGAACCGTCATCTTCCTCTACCTTCCGCGTCAATGGTCAACACCTGAAACTATATCTTGATCATGATCCGCCGACCATTGACGTTTCCCCCATTCTTCTGGTATGAGATGTGTCCTTTGACTCTCATCATCTGCATCTCATACACGGTGATCAATTCCATCTTTCGTTGTACAGATCCATCTGTTCATATCACGACTTCATCTGTTGATGCATTTTCTTCTTTTCTTCTTTTCTTCTTTTCCATTTCTATCGTCTTTATCTATCAAAAAGGTGCCACCCTTATAGACAGTTTTCCATACTTAGGACGTACTTTGTCCTAAGTATAGGGGGGCGTGCACCCCGAGTTCTGTCATTTTCATTTCGATCCTCTTCATTGTCTCCTCTTCTTGTCTATACTTAGGGATATCTTACCCTAAGTATAGGGGGAGACAATCTGAGTACGATCTGTTCATTCCCACCCTCGATCCTCCCTGCGTTGTGTACAGTCTGCTCTACTTAGGATTATTTGATCCTAAGTATAGGGGGGACGGTCGACTTCTCATTCGTGGAAGCATTCATTAGTTCCTTCATTCTTTAGACTTGCCTATACTTAATACGAGTTATGTCTTCTCTTTTCTCTCCGATCTATGAGGACATAACTCGTAAGTATAGGGGGGTCGTATATACTACGTATATACTTTAGCCATAACTCGTACTTTCGTATTGTCCTAATAAATATGGCTAATAATTCTTTAAAATTCATTAAAAATCCTTAATAAAAAGGTGTTTTGTTCCTCAAGTTCTTTTGTAATTACTGATTAATAAATCAGGTGAAAATGTTTTTTGCAAAATATTTGAAAAATAGTTGGAAAATCTTTGTGAACATCTATTGAAAACTATTTTGAAAATGTTTTGTTACAAGTTTTCAACCTGTGTAAAAATGTGTGGTTTGTAAATTTCTTTTCTTTGTGTGAAATAAAATATTTGAAAAATGATTTGCAATTGGTTTGAAAAATGGTTGCAAAAATATGTTGAAAAATCTATCTATACTGTTTTGAAAACCTTTGCAAAATGATTTTCAAATGTGTGTACATGTTTGTAAAATGTTTGTAAAAATTATTTTGAACTATAGTTTTCAAAAATTCTCAGAAAAACTTGTGTCAAATAAGTTTGAGGAATACTTACATCTCACCAAAAGCCACTATATATATGTATAAAACTGACCACTTACCCTTGTAAATTCTTAAAATCCACTTCTTATATATATATAAGAAGCACTCCCGAGTACATATTTTTAACCTAGTTTTCAGCCAAAACATTTTCTTTTCAAAAATCCCAAAAACATTTGCAAAATTAAAATCCAAAAACATTTGAAAGATCTTTTTGAAAAAATACAAAAAATTGCATCTGCATGCGCATGCATCATCTTTTCAAAAATCCATAAAAAGTTCAAAATCTTTGACAATTGCATCACAAAAATGTTTTCTGCATAGCATTGCATGGCATGAGCATTTTTCGGATTGAGTTTGATAGTTGAACAAGTCTAAGTAAAATCCGGAGATTGGAGCTTGATTGGACCTCAAAATGTACCTAATAACAGGAACCTTATAAGAACTGGGTTTGAGGTACTTCAGGTCTAGTTGACTTAATTCTTTGAGGATCACGGGACTTGGTTCAATGGATTCTTGACTGCCTAAGTAGAGTATTTCGGAGCACACGCACGAATCTTGTCGATAATGACCTAACTTGAACACCTGCACCTTTCACATAGCTCTCCACGGATGAGGTGGTGAGGAGGCAGTTTCCTTTGGCTTGGGGTAGCATATGAGGGTAGTACTTCTAGGCGGAACCTCTCTTCTTCTTCTAGTGAAGGAAGTGCACCTCAACTTGGTCTAGTGGTAATGAAGGCTAAAGACAGAAGCTGTGGGTTGCAATAAAGCTTTAAAAGAGGGATAGACTACGGGCTCAAGAGGAAAATTTCTTGTATATATGCTGCACCATGTAGATATGTTGTACAGATGCAATTGAAAAAAAAAGAGAACTCCAAAAAAGTGGTGGGTCGGATTGAAAATTTAATAACCCCACCGGAGTTTATATAGTCCAATAAAGCAAAAGCTTATGGTATCCATGTTACATCTCATGAAGCTTGCAGCGGGAGACTTAGCTACACTGGTTGAGCTCCCAAAAGTCTATACTTCTTCCCCCTCTTCTTGAGCCGGTTGCACTTGAACTTAGAAGGGAATACCCCGCTTCTCGAGGAAAGAGTTGCTAGACCGAGGCATTAGAGTTACCAGGTTGGGGGAGGTTGTTTCCTTGTTACTTCTGAGGTGGGTAGCTACATATCACTCACACTGTACGAGTCAGATTCATAGTCGTAAGAGTTTGCGTATGAGTTGAAGTATTTCTGACCTGGCTATTGAGGAGACTTGGACAGAGTTTTGGGATTCTCAAGGACTCTTGGATTTCAAATTTGGTTCTCATTAAGGTTCCGACCGCACTAAAATTCCTAAGGTCCGACTTAAGCTCCAAACTTTGATTTTGTAAAGACAAGTTTGATGATTGAACTAAATCCAAGTTCTTCTTTTTCTTTTTTTCTTTTTCTTTTTGCACTTATTGCATAAGTGTTTGCTAGGGACTAGCAAAGGTAAAGTATAGGGGGATGATGAATCCACATTTCATCATCTTTATTCTATCATTTTGGCACCAAAAACTCTAGCAAATACCCGTAAATAGCATTAAAATCATCATCTTAGCATTCATGCATGTGCATTATATTAGTGTATAAAATACTGTAATTAAAGCCAAAATTATAGAATAAATAAAGAAAAGAAAAAGAATAAAATATTGTAAATATTTTATGACCCGAAACCCCGAGACCTAGGCATCCTGATGAATAGGTCGACAAGGAATAAAGTAGGGGGAGATAAGGTCAGAAATACAGATCAAATACCTATACATTCTATTCATTCTTTATTCATTTTGGGACCTAATTTTGGTTTCACTTTTTAAACACCAAATAAAGAAACTTTGTACATGAAAGTTGTAGATAATTAAATAAAGAAAAATACAAAATTGATTTCACAGAAAAATAATGTACAGATAAAAAGTTATGGTCTGAATAAAAATCCAGAATCCCAACTTCCCAGACCCGTATCTTACAACTGACAACTCCAAATGCAGCATACTCACCTTTAATTGTATATAGAATAAAATAATCTATTTAATGGTGGTGGTTTCGCATTTGGCGGAGATACGGTTTGAAAGTTGAGTTTTGGACCCACATTGTATAAATGTACTGATTAAAATATTCAATTTATTATTTATTCATTATTTTTGTATTTTTGTATCTTTATAATTATGTAAATATTACTTATAATATATATGTGCATTAAAATTTGAATAAAAATGCAAAGAAAATACAAAATAAAAAATACTTGTATAAAGAATACATAGGTATATTGCCTATACATATACCTATACAAAACACTCTTATATGTTATTAAATATACAAAACATATCATAAAAATTAAATAAAAATATTCTTATGTAGATAGAAGTATTTTATAATTTTAGAAAATAATAAACAAAAATAATAAAATCAAAACATACAAAATAAAAATAAAAGGATACGATATATATATAATATACCTATATAGAGGTATAAAAGCAACTTGTAAAATAAAAACTCATAAAAAAAATTAAAAATCGTAATAAACTACTACATAAAATAATGAATATTTTTTATTTTATAATCATAATTTAATTCGGCGTATTTCTATTTTTAAATGAATTAATAAAATATTTAATCAGGGTTTTTCCTGGTTGGTCCACGTGGACCAACCAGGCGCAAGCCCTAGTTGACTCTGGTCAACTAGGTGTCCTAGACCCCAGTGGCTCCTAACAACCTCGTTTTTGACCCAACTTCACGGATTTCTCGAGGCCAAATCTTTCACCTTTTTGTGTTGCAACATTCTGCAACATTATTCCTCGATCTTCCCTCTAGCTCGCCCATGAATAATCTTGGTCTTTGGACCCAAGATTTGCAAGATACGCATTGATCTTTGAACCCCTATCACCTCGGGTCAAACCAAATATAACGACCCCCAACTTTGAATTCAAGTTTGAACACCTTCGGTCCACCCTTCCTTGCTCTTCTTGTGCTCCAAGCACTCGTGGAGGTGACAGCTCTCACGTCGTGCGTTCAGCCAGGGCAGAGGAAGTCGGAGGCGCTTCCACCACCTCCCGCAAAGTCGCCGGTCGAGGTATCTTCTTCCTCTAGCTCCGGCCATCGAGGACCAATCCCCCTTGTATCTCTTTGCATCTTTAGGTTCCTGTTAGTCTAAGGATCGAAAACTATCAAAAAAATTTGAGTTCCATCGACCATTTCGTCCGATCAAGCACCTTGGCCGGAGCGCACCTCCGGCCGTGCACCCACATCTCGATACGCGCCTTCCCCCGACCATCCAAGGGTCCAGGCAGTTTGCCCTGGACCCTTTGACCATTTTTGCAGGTCAAAGCCGAAGTGGAAACATCTGGAGGCGAGTTTTGAAGCTCGCTAGAGCTAACGGAGCTCCCCAGCTCCGCCGTCCACCAGCGAGCACCACGGCCACCGCCGTGGCTTTTTGACGCCCCCAGAAGATAGAGGAGGACCAGAGGAGGCTCCAGCCCGATTTTGAAGCCCAGAAGCCACCGGAGTCGGCCGGAGGAGCTCGAGGAACCTCGCCCAATCGGAGCTCCGCCGTGTTCTTCCAACCGCCTTCGCCACCGTCCGATCAAGGGAGCCCCACCAGATCGCACCGTCGCCGTTGGATCGTGCCACGCCTCGACCGTTGATCTCCTCTGGAGATCTAATCTCAGCCGCGGATCCACGAAGCGTCATCGGCCGTTCGAAACGCGCCACGTGTCATGTGGCAACTTCATCGCCGTCGGATCGCGCGTCGAGGGTATTTTGCATCTACACCCTCGCGCCTTTTGTATTTATTATTTAGTATTTAAACTTTCGTCTGTAGTGTAAAAACTTTGGGTTATTTGCACAAAGACCCCCGAGCTCTCCATATTTGCATCCAGGTCCTTTGCTACGTCACCTCATGTGACCTGTACACGTGAGGTGTGGGCATTTTGCACTGGGACCCTCGGTCTTTGTTGTATTTTGTTTTAGTACCAAAAATGTGACATCACGTGTTAAATTTTTGGATATTTTGCAAGTAAGCCCCCAGGGTTTTGGATTATTACATTTTAGTCCTCGCCAGGCGCGTGCAAATCACGCGCCCTGGTGGGAAAATTGCTAGGACACCCAGGCGGGTTTTGTAATTGGATTTTGGTGCTATAAATTGAAAATTCAGTTCAAACTTTTTTGGAAATTTGCATGTATGCCCCTGGATGTTTGAGAAATTGCATAAATACCCCTGCCAGACCTGTTTAATTGTTTGGATACTTGTTGTAATTATTTAAACTATCATTTTAGCTGCAAAAATCCCACAAAAATAGGGTTAAGCTTCTGTTGGCTTGTATTTTGATGCCCTAATTTTAGTTTTTGATTTTGTTTTAATTTTATATTTATTAAAAATCAAAAACATGCTCTTTGTTTACTGTCTAGTTTAGAAAATACCAAAAAAATACTAAAATACCTCTAAAAATTCCAAAAAAATTACCTAGTGTCTATTTTAACCTGTTTTAGTGTCAGTCCAAAAATCACTAAAAATCGCAAAAGAAAAACAGTAAAAATTTAAAAACACTCTAAAACTTCAAAAAAAAATATATAATCAAAGAAAATTCCAAAAAATACAAACTTAGTTCCTGTTTGTTCTTTATTCTGTTCTCTTTATTTGAAAAATAGTGTGAAAAATTTTGGTTGTTGTTTGCTAATTTTAATTCCAGTTTTACCCCCAGCCAGCAACTTTGTCACTGTTTTCTCTTATTTCAGTATTTAAAAATACCAAAAACACTTTGAAAAATTCCCAAAAATCACAAAAACAGTAAAAAATCCTAAAAATATCAAAAACAATTTATTTCTGAATTTTTGGTCACTTTTGCATACTTTTATAAATACTTTATCTTGTCTTTTATCACTTTGCCTTTATATTCCAATATTGAAAAAAGAAATAAAAAATATAAAACATAAAATTATAAAAATCAGAAAAATAAAAATCAAAATACAAAATTAAAAATTAAAATAAAAAAATTTAAAATTAAAAACCCACAAAAATTTCATTGTTAGCTTGCTTAGTGTAGACACATCACACACACTCACTTGAGCACAATTGTTTGAGTTACCCTGTTTGCTCCCTGTGTTCGAACTCTCTGCATACTTGTCACTATACACCATTTGTGCAGAGTTAAAAATAAATTTTAACTCCATATTATTTCTAATTTATTGATCTTTAGTGTGGGTTAATTGTTGACTTTAATCGAGATTTGTGTGGTTGACACTTCGACTGAGTTCACGCTTTGTGTTGAACTTAAGACCACCTAATTTCGGTTAAATCAGTGTCCCATTTGCACAGTGTATTATTTTTATGTACAATAATTTTTATAATTTTTATATATTTTTATGTACAAGTTTCATGTTGATCACTTTATTGTTTAAGGTGAGTAAAATGAAGAATAAAATGATGTAAAAATGGATTTTTTAGCATGAAATAAGGGTTTTATATATAGCACTTATCCCTATCTCCCTCTACTTTTTTCCTTTTCTACCCAGTCAATACTAACTCAGTTTCGGGGTTTAGGGTCATTCAATATTTTTTATACTTCATTTTTTCATTTTTTTTATTATTTCATTTTAGATTCAAATACATATGTTTATACATTAGTTCCAGATAAATGGTGCGTATTAATTTGTACAAGTTATTGATATTTTCATGTGTTTTGCTAGAGATTTAAAGATAAAATGGAAGAATAAAGGTGGATGAATAAATGATTCATGTTACTTTTTACAATTTAATGATATTTTCATGTGTTTTGCTAGAGATTTATAGAGAAAATGTAAGAATAAAGGTAGATGAATGGATATTCATTAGTACCCTTCCTTAGACAAATCTCAAAGGAATATTTTTCTCTCAAGGAGAAAGGAGTTCACAACTTGGATACCTATAGAGAAAATATTAAATAGGAAATAGATCAATAATGAAATTTACATTCACAAGCTTACAAACTTTCAATGTAAAATATGCTCGAGATTGATGAAGATGATCACAGTAGAGCACATAGAGCGCAAACAACCTCAGTAGAAAAAAAACTTTGGATTGAAGAGAACTCAAGAGCGTAGGAATGTTTTATGTACTCGAATATTGCAAAAAATGATCACTCTTTCTTTCCTTTTGAGAGTAGAAGATGTTTCTCTTGTTTGTATGTCTTAAATAATAAGACATAGGATCGTGTATATAGGATTAGCCTCAAAAGAGACATTGATGTCCAAAAATGGAAACTCCAATATCTGAATTCTAAAATCCATGAAATGACCAATCATGTAGACTTGATTAATGAATATCCATTTCATCACCTTTATTCTTTCATGTTGACCTTCAAACCCTAGCTAAATACATGCATATAACTTTATTTTACATAAAATAACCTCTTACTTATGGTGTAAATGTTGTATAAAATATTGTATTTAAAGCCAAAATAAAAGAATAAAGAAAAGAAAAGAAAAAAGAAATACCATTGGTATTGAATGACCCTAAAGCCTAAGACTCGAGAGGAGGTAATGGGTATCCTAGACCATTGTCATAAGCTTGAAGCTGGTGGACACCATTATCAAAAGAGGATGGCAATGAAAGTGCTTCAATGTGGCCTTTGGTGGCCAACTTTATTCAAGGATGCAGACGATTATGTAAAGAAATGTATTGGCTGTCAGAGAATGGCCGGAAACATCAGTATGAGAGACACAATGCATCTGAAATACATTCAGATATCTGACATCTTCGATGCCTAAGGCATTAACTTCATGGCCATATTCCCAAATAGACAAGGATTTGAATACATCCTGCCCGTCATCGACAATGCTAATAGATGGGTGGAGGCAATCCCTGCTCGAATCGCAGACAACCGCACAGTTTGTCGCTTCATGAAGGAAAACATCATTTCATAGTTTGAGATCCCTAAGATTCTCATTTATGATGGGGGAGACATTTCATAAACAAATCGGTCAAGAAGTTGAGCAAAGAATATGACATTGAGCATCGTGTTGTCGCGTTTTACCACCCACGATCTAATGGCTTGGTTGAATGTTCCAATAAGGAGATCAAAACTATATTGTAGAGGAATTTAGTTATTTGGGCATATAGTGTAGCGTACAAGTCTCCTCTTGACATGTCTCCCCAAAGCCTCATCTATGGAAAGCCATGCCACATGCCCATGGAATTAATTCACAATCCTAACTAGAATTGAACATGTGCAACCTTGCTTTCGAGAGAGTAGGAAAGAACCTCAAAGTTGATTTGAAAATATTAATTGAATGCAAATACTATGTATACGATAACAGTGTTATGTACAAAGAGGAAGTCAAGTGATGTCACGAGAAACATATTCGTAGGAATACTTTCGAACCTAGACAGAAGGTGTGGCTATTTGATGCGAAGTTAAAGATTTTCCCAAGCAAACTAATGAGAAAATGGATTAAGACATTCATAGTATAAGCTATGTGTGACAATAGAAGACTTCTCATATCAGAATTGTCACCTGAAGCACAACCATTTGTAGTCAACGGACAGTTGCTGAAACCATATCTAGAGCATGACACATTCTAGTCATTGTCGATTCAATTGAAGTTATGTTTCGAGATGAACGCCCAAAGTCCAAAGGATCAGACATATAAGAAACAAAATCACAAAAATAATTTCTTTTTTCTTCTTTTCCTTTTCATTTTTATAATTCTTTTGAAAAGGTGTTCACTCCTTTCATCATCATTATACTTAGGATGTACTTTGTCATAAGTATAGCAAGGAGCGTACCCGGAGTTTTTTATTCATGTGATCCCTCACCTGACTCCTCAACTCTTGATATTATATCTATACTTAGGGATATTTTACCCTACATATAGGGGGAGATAGGTCGAGTTGATGTTTTCGTACATTCCTATCCTTGATCCTCCATTCATTGTGTACAGTCTGTTATACTTAGGATTACTTCATCCTAAATATAAGGGGGATGGGCAACTTTCCAATTATTAATTATTTAGTCATAGTAATATAGGCTTTTCTATACTTAGTAAAAGTTATGTCTTCCTTTTTTCTCTCTGATCTATGAGGACATAGCTCAAGATAAGTATTGGGGGATCGTATATATGCAATATATACTTTAGCCATAACTTGTACTTTTGTATTTTCAATAATATGGCTAATTAATAAAACATACAACAATTCTTTGAAAACACTTGTAATAAAGTAGTTAAAAATATTATGTAAAATGATTTGAAAATTGGTTGAAAAAAATATTTGATGAATCTTTTGGAAACTGTTTGGAAAACTTTTGCAAAATGTTTCCAAATCTTTATAAAAAAATTTTGTTTATAAAATTTTCTTTTATTACGTAAATAAAATTTTTTAAACTTTATTTGCATGTGATTTGAAAAATGGTTGTAAAAACTTTTTAAAAAACTATATATATTGTTTGAAAAATCTTTGCAAAATGATTTTTAACTTTTGTAAATGCTTGTAAAAATTGTTCACCAAAATTATTTGCAAAATAAGTTTTCAAAAAAGTTAGCAAAAATGTTTTCAAATGTTTTTTGAACCTTATGTAAATAATAGTCCAAATAAAATCCTTATAAAGATTGTATAGACCTTGTGTATGGATCATGTAAATAATCACTAACATGCAACTTGTAAAGTCCCTGTGTAAAATACACCATCACCCTTGTAAATGTTGCAGCACTCTTGTGTAAATAACTGTACATATTCACGATACTAACCCTTGTATAAAATCCCTAAAAAGTTTCAAAATTCAAAATACAAAAATATTTGCTAATTTTTTTTCAAAAACCAACATAAAAAATTGCAAAACGTTTTCCAAATATTGTTAAAAAGATCAAAATAAAAAATTATTTCACAAAAAAATTCTGTTGCATTGTACATAACATTTGCATTTTCTGGAATGATTAAGATAATTGAACAAGTCTGAATTAAAGTCCGAAGATTGGAGCTTGGTATAGACCTTAATGCATTTAATTTAAAAGGAACACGTTAAGAATTGTAATTGGGATACTTCAGGTCTCCCTGACTTAATTCTTTAGGTTCCATTAGACTATGTCCATGGGTTGATTCATTGTATCTACCTAGAACCCTTCGTATTATCTATAAGACTCTTGAGATAGTGGCCTAACTAGACACCTTGCACTTCACACTTAGCACAACTCATATGAGTTGTTGAAAGATCTTGGAGTCTAAGTTGGGACGATGTTAGGCCACTTCGTCAAGGGTGGCTCGGGAACTATTCTTGAGGATTACTGAAATCAGTACTCTAACCCCCTTCATCTAGTAGCCATGACATCTAAAGACTAAATATGGGTTGAGATAATGCTTTGGAAGAGGAACAGACTGCGGGTGTAACTTTATTCCAAGACCTCAAAAATGGGCAGACCAAAAAGATGATATATCCTCTATGGCACAAACAAGAATGCAAGAGATATTTAAAGTCAAAGAAAAAATCAAAGAAGCTGACACCAAAAATTCCACCAAAAATATGAGCTTCAGAAAAAGTATGCTTCTTGGTGAAGACTGGGTTACACAAATTGGACTTCATAAGGGAATGAAGACTACACCGGTCCATTCCCAGTTCTTTTCCTCTTCTTCTAGCTTCTTTCCCCACTCGGTTGTAAAGACCAATGATGCCTGACCTTAGAAGGGAATATATGTCACCACAAGAACTAGCTACCAAGAGAGCAGACTCCTTTATAGTATTGCAGTTTGTTTGGGAAGAGCTGAAAAAAATCACACACATGGATCTGTCATTTCAAAGTAGCAAGAGAATGCGACCGAGGATGGATCTGACCTGACTGTAAATAGACCTGGGTGATAGGATTATGGAACCTAAGGGTTGTCAACTCCTATCTTTCGTGTGGTTCCGAACGTACTAATAGTCTAAAAGTCTTCTTTGAGCTCCAAACTTTGGTTTTAATTAGACAAGTTGAAAAATCAAAAAATCATTCCAAGTTCTTTCTTTTTCTTTTCTTTATTTTCTTTCTACACTTATAGGCTTAAGTGTTTGCTAGGGACTAGCAAAGGCAAGTATATGGGGTGATGAATCTCCATTTCATCAACTTTATTCTTTCATTTCGCATTCAAACTCTTGCTAATTGTTTACAATGTAAATATTGTACAAAATTATGTATATAAAGAAAATAAAAGATAAAGAAGTGAAATACCATAGGTATTTAATTATCCTAAACCCCGATACCCCAGGCATCATGACGATTGGGTCGATAAGGAATAAAGTAGGTGGAGATAAGGGCCAATAACCAATAAAAACCTAATTTGTAAATCCCCAATAAAGAATATTTGGGACCTATATTATTCTTTATTATTTAACTCTCAAATAAATAAATTTTATGCATGAAAGTTGTAGATAAAAATACATGGAAAAATACAAATTTTACTTCATGTAAAAATAATGCCCAATATGCCCTACATACTCAGAATAAAAAGTCAAAATCCAAACTTCATAGACATGTATCTTCTACATGTGAACTCAAAATTCACCAAAATTACTTTAATTATATATAACTTTTAATTAGCTATTTGACGGGGTTGGTTTCATTCAATTTGGATTTAAGATGCGAAAGTTAGGTTTTGGACCCTTATATCACGTTATACCATAATAAAGTAATTAATTATTTATATGTTTCATACTTTTATATTTTTTTTATAATTTTGTGAATATTATTCTTAGTATATGCACATGATTATAATAAATAAAAGCCATTAAAATATAATAAAATAAATAATCACACATAAATACATAGATGAATTATTCATACTTATACATATGTAATAAATATGCATATTTATTTAAGTATACAAACAACTTCAGAAAAATACAATAAAAAATATTTACGTATGTTTAACTATGTTATAATTATATACATTATGTATGTAAAATTAGAAAATCTAAAATAGAAAATAAAAATAAAATACATACTATGTAGGTAAATATACCTATATTTATACTTGTAAAAAGCATCTTATAATAAATTAACTTGTAATAAATAAAATTGGATTAAAAAAACTGCATAAAATAATAAAGATTTTTCATGTTTTTACTAAAAATAAATAAATCATTTGTTATTTTATTTTGATTTATTTTCAATTTTTAATTTATTTTTATCCTTTAGTGGGCCTATGTGGCCCAATCAGAGGTGAGCTTCAGTTGACTCATTGGTCAATTAAGCCCCCTCTAACACCTATCTGGTAGCTCTGCTGACCCACCTACTTTCTCGAGTTGTTCCCACCATATCTTGAATTTCCAAGGCACGAATCCTTCAACACTTTGGTTGCTAGATTGTAGATCTTTCATGCCATATGATTTCTTCGATCGATGGATCATCACATCAATTTGTGGCCCTCGATCAAAGCACACATTTATAAAACCACTTCCACCTCTTTGATTCAAGTTTGATACCTCTCCACCTTTCAAATACCTAATTAAATAAGTGTCTGAGTCTCCTAGTGATAACAGGAGATTTTCCAAGGGTTCAGCGAGAAGGAGAGGGAGGTGATTGAGTTGATCCCGATCTCTCGGCCACCTTCATCGCGAGATTCTGCTCCTAGCCATTCCTTGTCAGATGAGCTACTTTTTCTTGCATTTTCTCTTCCTATGATTAGGAATAGAGTAGTATAGATTTAACGTTCAGTTGAACTTTCATTTTATTTCATAAAAATTTTTGAAGTTCATCGGATTTGAGATCCAGGGACCTTGCTTATTGTGCCTTAACTATCTTCCAACCCATATTTTGCACTCATTTCATTCACTATCGCTTGTTCTACATCCTGCACCCTCTCATTCACCCTGAGCCTCTTCGGATAAGGAGATCAGAGTCTCCACTCTACTGCACGATGGAGACTCCCTGCCATGTACCACTCTGCCTCATTTCACCCCATATGACATCCAGAGGCCTCTTTTTTGTGTGCTTGTGAGTTTTTTGCAGGCTTTGGAGGTCAAAGACACCCCCGGGGGGGTCAATTTTGGTTTAACCGAGGTTCTCTAGAGCACCTGCCTTCCTTGACTTCCTAGGACTGTTTCGATGGCCTCTAAAGTTTTCTAAATCTTCCAATCAATGCATATAATCATCGGTGAAGTTTTGGGCTACTTGGGACCCTCCCAAGTTGTCAGAGACACCTCATAGAGTGGATCGGAGCTTACAAGAGGCAACCTTCTTCTATGTTCTTCCAAGCATCGTCTCCATTGTCAAATCGAGAACAAGGTGCGTGGAGATGCAGCAGTCATTGGATTGACTTGTCATCCACCAGATCTTCCGTTGAGATCTAATCTCTGCCCTCCAGACTGAAGTGTCATCTATTGTCTGCAGCGTGATGTGCGGCAAGTGAGATCGTATGGACCGTCCGTTCGGTAACATGGGGGTAATTTTGTCGAGAATACACACCTTTTATATTTTATTTATAGTATAAAAACTTTTATATATAGTTCAATATTTTGTGTAAATTTTGTGAAAAGACCTTGCTACATCTATTATTTGCATTTTATCCCTCGCCACACCACCTCACATGCTTGTGTGCATGAGGGGGCAAGTATTTTGCATAGGGACCCTAGACTTTATTGTATTCCATTTTAGTCCTGAAAAATCAAATTACCATTTTTTCTATTTTTGGTTATATTATTGTTTGGACCTTACTCTTTTGTTAATTGTAATTATACCCCTATCAGCATCTATCGACTTAATTATTCAGAGCATTTTGCATGTTTGGCACTATAGTTCTGTATGTGTTTGAAAATTAAATAATAGTTTTTTAATTTACATTTAGGTCCCTTCTAGAACATTGATCTTTATTTCTTGTATTTGTTTATTAAAAATATCATTCAACATCCATAAATTCTAGGAAAATTATTTTAAATGCATAGGGTATTTTAAATGGCGTATATTTTTCTTAGGTCATTTAAAACTATTTTTCGATTTTGCAAAATTCAAAAATCATGTTGTTTCTTACTATTTCCATTTAAATATAAAATTTATAAAATTATCTTTAAAAATCCAAAAAATATATTTAGTATTTATTATTCTATTTGGTAACTACAGACCAAATATCTCTAAAAATAACAAAAGAAAATCATTAAAATGAAAAAAGGTCAAAATCCTTATACAAATTATTAAAAATTCTCTAAAAATTCAAAAAAGTCAATTTTATTTCTAAATTTTGTGAATTTCATCAATTATATATTAAATTTTATTTTGGATATTTTTAAGATTTTTATCTATTTTTGAAATCCATAACAATTTGGCCTAAAATCATTGCCCATTGTTTTCCTACTTTTATTCATTTAAAAATACAAAAAATCCAAAAATTACAAGGAAAATATGAAAAATAGTATAACATATAAATAAGACAAAATATTTTATTTCTATGATTTGAATATTTATTGGTATAGTGTTATATATATATATATTAGCCTATATTGTATGATTATACTTATTTACTTATTTTATAATTAATAATAATATTATCAAAAATCTCAAAAAAATATAATACCCTAAAAATAAAAAGGATTGTACCCGGTGTATTTTCTATTTTTCTCCTTTTTTCTATCTATATTTATATCTATTATCTATTCTCTTATATGTATAGTTATATATAGTTATTACCCCTTATTAAAAAGAAAATTAAAGATCAGAAAAAATGTAAAAACTATAAAGTCAAAAACAAAACCAAAAAATTATAAGTTATAAATTTCATAGAAAAATAAATATTAGAAACCCAATAAAAAATCAAAAACAATCATAATAACACAAAACAATCATTGTCTCTTTGCCAATTTTTGTTGTCTATTCCCCTTGCTCGTTGTGTTTGACTCTACATACTTATACTATAAACACATTTTCTAGAGTTATTATATTTTTAACTCCACATTTCGGCTTAGCATTGCTTCATATTTTGTGGGTTAATTATTGATTGACATCCGAGTTTCGTGAGCGGTCGCCTCAGCGAATGTAGTTCTCGCCTTGTGTAGGCCACAATAGGCCCTCGTAAAACATGTGTCCTCAAATGACACCATTGGCAGGGAGCAACGTGTAGGGTAGATTTTGGGTGTTATTTTTCCTTCATTATTTTTCTCTTTCATTTTCCTTAATTATTTGGTATAATTTATTATTTGTGCTAATAATTTCTCTTCTATTTTTATTGAAAGGGATCTCGAGGTGAAGGCGATCGCTTAGGTGGTTGGAGAACCCGAGTTACGAGGGGAGTAGCTCTTCTTCTTGTGAGCTAGTTGGAGAGAGCATGAGAGAGAGTGAGCATCATTAGCATAGTCATTTTTCCTCTCTATTATTGTGAAAGAGTGACATTTTATTTCCATTATTAATTGTAATAATACAAGTGAACTAGATTTTAGACACTCGAGCCTATTTTCCAAGTGTTTGTACACTTGGGGGATCATCGGATTTCCTCGTGTTTTCGTCGCATTTATTTTCTTTTTTTTCTGCATTTTGTGCTTTCCGTATTATTTTCATTTGTTTTGTGGAATGAGCCCTTAGCATTTTAGGACTTCTTACTCGGTAAACTAGGTCCAAACACCTAATAAAAGCATGTTCCTATAGGTCTCAACATATGGATTTAGCCAAATTTAATTATTGAAGATTTAGACATGGAAATGAGCATCGCGAGAGACTCTACACAATGCTTACAGGACCTATTGTGGTAGACACTAAAGAGTCTCCAAGATCGAACATTTGGATTCTATTTTTGAGTAATTAACATTTGATTCTTGACAATTAATAGCAATTCTTGTTTAGGTTGATTTCCTTTATTTGCATATCATGCATATAGATTAGGTTTACAAATTTATTCCTTGCATCCTGCATGGAGAGAGATGGGAAGCATTGTAAGTAATTTTATGTCAGCATGCATCATCTAGAATCAAGGGTGAGATTTCCGTATTTCATTCGACCTGCATCGCTTTGTCACTTTCTACCTGTGATTTGGAGCATCTTTGACTTAAAGAAAATCTGAAAAAATCGTTACGCACTTTGCATTGAAAAATACTCGAAAAATTAAAAATTAAAATAAGGGGACTGTTAATTCAACATTAACCTAATTAAAAATCGTAATGGACATCATTCTTTGGGGTTCATAACGCTTGATAAGACAAAAAATTGCATGATTAATATACTGTATTTATTGTAGTACATGAGATGATTATTGAATTATACATAATCGATCACATGCATGAATATGTGATAATGAAATTTTACTTGGCAAGCATACTAAGGTCGAACACAGGGACATGAGCCTCTAAGTCAATTAATTGAAAGTTAATGACAGAAATGAGTGATTATATTCTTAGATCTAAGTTTCTTTAAGGAGGCAAAATGTAAGCAGCACAAAATGCACATAAAATATGCATAAAATGAAGTATGGAAATGATGATGCAAGTCAATTAAACAATGGTGCACACAAATTAAATTCATGCATTTTTTATTTAAATTTTACGCAAAATATATGTGATATAGAATGCAAGAAAATGTGATGCGTGAAATGATGATTAATATCTTATGCATTCAATGATGAGAAATATGACCTTTTTATTTTGATTTTTAGAAATAAAAACATGTTGTGAAATTTCATGCAATGATGCATGCAAAAATATACCCTAAAAATATTCTAATCGATGATCATACATAAGAAATCCAATTCCACTATTAATCGAGGTATAAAATTTCATAATGGATTTTAATTGAAGAGTTTATGACACATTAATCATTTAAAATTTATAAGTTAAATTATAGAATAAATCATATAATAAATAATGTCATTATGAAAGCATCAAAATAGCAACACGATGAAATTAAAAACATTGAATTTGGAATTCATATGCTCGAGATATTGAGAAAATAGTGTAAGGGCATAAGCACACATGTGAGGCATGAGTGTCTATTAAGGACTTCCTTGCAAATAAGAGGACTTGGTGGGCATGATATGCAAAATTCCCAACTTGCACATGCCTGCACACGTGCGGGCCATACTCGGGAGGCGGCGAGGCTTGGAGGGTGGTTTGGATGGCTGTATGAGTCTCAGGCCACTTGAGTGGCACGAGCTGCTTTGATGGTGGCTCGGTCCTAGCGAACCTAGAGGTGTTGGACCGAACCAAGGAGAGGAAGGATGACTGCCCAATCCAAAGATCGGGCGATAACTGCTCGTCGAGGTTGACTTCTCCTCCTCGGCAGCTGGTGGTGCAATCAGGCCTCCAGTGAGGCCCTCCTACTCCTTCCTACTCTGAGGCTTATCCCGAAGGTCGACAAGGCTTCCTAGGGGCTTAGTGGAGAAGCTGGTAGTGAGAGGAAGGTCTGGGAGCGTTTGGAGAAGCAAGGCGATGATACTTCGCCGGAGGTGGATCTCTAGAAGGAAGATCTATTGAGGCTTCCGTCCATTGAGGGATAACATATAAGAAGGGTTAATTGATAGATAAGGTGTGCATATGAATGAGATGGAGGGATGTAGGGTGGAGAATGGGATGCCCATAGCAAGATATCCTCCACCTCTGATAGAGGAGATGGCCTAGAAAGGGGGAGGTCATGGAGGAAGGAGAGGGTGGTCAAAGTGTTTGGTGTGGATCGTTGATGTGCGATAAAGGTGGAGCAAAGGGGAACTGGTCAGGAGGAGATATGTGTGTGGCTAGAAAATTGGGATAAATTAGAGAAAAAGAGAAAGAATGAATAATACTTGATCGGAGAAGGTAATCGGTGGAGGATACAATCTGGGAGGATTTCCAAAGGATCTCGGGAATGGTGGACGCGATCAAACGGAGATAGAGGAAGGGTATTTGAAGGCGGAGTCCATCGATTATAGATGATGGGGGCACGATTTGTAACAACTAATAGAGATCCCTAAAAGATAGATCTTTTATGAAAGTATGGAGTTAGTGCTTCATGGGGGAGGCATTAGAACGTGACAAGGTGGCTCGGGGTAGCCACAAAAAATAGAAGGGGAAGCAGGCATGGAGAGGCATTGCGGGGGAGGGAGGATGAGTTGGAGGTAGGATATGGGTCACAGACTATTGGATCTCGTGATCCAATGATAAGGATTGGGGCGTTGGTAAGCCACCAAGATCAAATTAGGAGATCTAATCTAAGGGCTGAGAGCTGATCAGGAGCGTGTGGCTCTGATGTGATCAGAGGGTCTTGATCAGATGGTGGAGGATGAGGTAAGAGTATACAAAGGTCGGGCCACATGGCTCAGTCAGAGGGAGCCACATGGCCCAATAGGAAAACTGGAAAAGAAGAAGAAAAGGAAAATTAAAATAAAATAGTTAGGGGTCGAATTAGGAAAAAGTCAAAACATGAAAGTTGTAGATCTCTAGGAGACTACAAGTGTGTTGGACAAAAAGGCAAAAGAGATTAAAGAGACAACACAAAATGTTTGAGAGTATTTTTAATAAATAAAAATGATGCATTTTAATGGTTTTGTGATTCTTTTGTCTTTTTATTTTCTTTTCGAAACTAAGATTAATATCTACAATATTTAATCTGATTTTTTGGAATTTTAAAAGGAAATAAAATAAGTGAAATTGAGAAAATAAAAAGGGGTTAATTTTAATACAATATAGAGATATTTATAGGATGAGGATCAATTGTTAATAAAGCGGAATTAATGAAGATTTTTATTGAATTATTTATGCTCATAGGATAATTAAGGAGTATAATGATGATAAATCAGATATCCATCTCCCCCTATACTTAAACTATGCTCTTCCTTGAGCATTCTAAAGAATGAAGGAGTCGGGATAATTCCTGATAGTGCATGTAACTTTTTAAGGATCATTTCATCAAGGAATCTTCAATTGAGTGATCTTAAAATTATGGGCTTAATCAAGTTCTAGTCAAAAGGAATCCAATTTCTCTATTTTCAAAATGTAGATGGAAGGACATATGATAAATGGCATAGGTTTGTGTATTTTCTTTTATCCCTCTCATTGGAAAAAGGGTTCTCTCAAGTGCCTTATTACTCAACACGTATTTTTTGTTTATCAATGTGTCCATCAAGAGAGCTTGGATTCATCTGCACTTGTTTTCCTAGGAGTACATAGGGGTGTGTCTCTTTTGAGATTTTTTGGTGCATTCCCAACTCTTGGTCCTAATAACTTTAGTCCTAGGAGTACATAGGTTTCTTTTGGAGTGTGAAATTGAACCTGGCAGCCCAGGCAGTTCAGTCCATTTATTGAGGGCCTATTAAGACTTCGATTGGGTGTAATAAGAGGCTCCATGTGAGCATGCAAAAGATTATTTGAATCACTGACTTAAATTTGTCACGAAAATAAATATTTGAACTCTTACTGCTTTCAAGAATTGAGTTGGTGAACATATTCAAAGTGGCTGGTTTACATTGTATTGTGTGAGTTGATTTTGCACAATTACGCAAACCATAGTTACTAAGTTTCATTCTTGAATCGATGGTGCTCATTTTCATACTCTTTTGAAATTGAAGATGGATAATTGGTCGGAATTTTGTTTGGACTTTACGAACCTTTATTGAACCGTCCAAATATGACGTCTTCCAAGGTCCAATCCCCTTCTTCTCATGGACCTTCCTAGATTAGAAATAACTCTTGTTTCGATCAGCGTATTACAATTCATTTTTAGGGAGTGGTTGCACCCCAACCAATCCCTTTCTTTCTTCTCTTATCACCGAGGAAGACCATGGCCTTGGTGAGATCGATTCGATTTCCATGTCTTCGTCAAGATCTCACTCCAATCCTTTTATTATGAAGGTTTAGAAGAAATAGTTAAGATGCCTCCTAAGAGATAGAATAGAGAGGAGGAAGAGCGAGAGCACCCAATGCATGCAGGACTAGCTAGGTTAGCATAATCTGAGCAGAATGCAACACTTTTGAGAGCACAACTTGGCCATTTACAATTGGGTGTAGATGTGATAATAGATGTAGTATACAACCCTAGGCAATACCAAATGTCCAATTGGTTGAGTCCAGTCGAACTTGAAGTAGAATACGAGTTAAAGTTGCACTTCTTGAATTTGTTGCCTCATTTTCATGGAAATGCAAACGAGGAGCTATACGCATTCCTTAGGGACTTTGAGTTTGTTTATACTAACCTTAGGCATCCAAGGGTTAGTTAAGACTACATTTGACTCAAAGACCTTAATTTTTCTTTGAAGGATAAGGTTGACTATTGGATGAAGAACTTGAGGATAGTCATAACTACCTTTATGCAGTTAGAGGACCTCTTTTTGAAGAAGTTCTACCCTTTGAGTAGAAATAATTTAATGTGCTCACGCATCACGAGCTTCTCTCAACTTCCCAATGAAGCTTTCTGTGATACATGGTAAAGGTTCAAAGATCTTTTACAGAAGTGTCCTTGTCACAACTTAGAACCTACCATCCTGGTTCAATCAGCTTATTGTGGTCTACACACTGAGGTGTAGGGTTTGGTTAGTGTTGCTTGTGGAGGCAGTTATACGTCATGAGGTGCTGACACCATCTGGAAGGTGTTTGAGCGGATGGTCGAGACGAGCATAGCACAGACCATGAGTAGAGCTCAGTTAGAGACCCCCATACTACTCTTAACAAAAGGGAGAGCGAAGGATATAGTTGATATTTTTAACATGGGCATCATAGCAGACAAACTAACAGTAGTTGAGAGAATCGATAGGTGGATGGATGAGTTGGAAAACAACTTATCCAAATTGCCGAAGAAGATGGAGGAGCTTTCTGAGAAGGTATCCAAGATGAGGATACCTAATGTGACTACATATGATGCTCCCGTGTACCGTGTTCACCATATTCAGGAGCAGCAGATGTCAACGCCACCCCAGCCATGGGTAAAGGACTAGCCTCTTGCCTATTCTTATCAGCATCATCCATCTTTTGTTAAGACAGTCATTGAGGAGACTTGCCAGGTGTGGGAGATAAATGGTGTCTGGTACACCAATGATCCTACCAGGTAGGTGAGTTCCGAGGACCAATTCTCTTACCAGATCCCCTAGACCTTTTACAACACATCATTTACTCATACACCTCTTCCTTCACCATAGAGCTCTGGAGATCATCCTTCCCAGGCACCAAGGCAGTAGAAATAATACATCCATCCGCAGACGTACTAGTCGGGCCTCCATGGCCCACATGTTCAACATTATACCCATCAATAATAGTACTATGGCCATCAGGGACCATCTTCACATTCTACTTACCCTTCGTCACAATAGCAACACTCGTCTTCAAGTCCCACAGATTTTTAGAGGCAGATTCTTGAGGAGTTGTGTTCCTATAGGAATGAAGTACAGGATTTGAGGGTTGACCTCAGTTGTCTATTTCATTTACATGACGAGCACATTGCCCCATCTACATCCATTCCCAACCAGGTTCAGGCTAATCCCAATAGCTTGAGCAAGATTCAGCAACAGTAACATTCTTTTGATCAAGTATACTGCTCAGATTCACACAAATCTGAGCCCAAGATCTTTATGTTTGATTATGTCAATCATATGTCTCTCAGGAGCGGATGGATCATGGTCGTACCTGATCAGGCGAGGGATATGGAAAGGACTGATTTTGGAGATCACCTTGAGGAGCCTTCATAGGATGATGAAGCGAGGCATCTTCAGCAACACCTTCATCATGAGGCAGAGACGTCTAAGAAGGGAGGAAGAGAGAGAGGAAGATTCGGAGTACGAGATCATCACGATGATATGAGGAAGATACAGATTCTATGGAGGACCTTGCACCTTCAGTTGAGGAGAATGCACATTTAGCAGGCATTCTCTAACCTATATTTGATGATGTTAATTCAGAATTCAAATTTTATGTAAAAGATTCATTTGTGAAGAACTCATTTTCTTGTAATAGAAAGCATGTTTCTGTTTATAATTCTGATTCTTCGTATTCATCTTCTACTTGTGTTATCCCTTTCCCTTGTTCTCTTAAGGCATGAAAGCGCGACGTGAAAAAGATTCAAAAAGATGATTTTGAAATGGCATGGTTCTATAAGAATAATACTATGGTTAAGGTGTCATTTGATGAGTATGTAGCCAACAATTCTGCATTCCAGAAATATTTGAAGGTGAAATGCACACCTACCCGAGTTAGCAAGAAGAAACTGAATAGTTATGTAAAGACACATGTTTTATTGGTAGTAACTACTTTTTGTCTCAAGAACTAACAGTTATCTAGAAAGAAGAGAGACTTGGGTGCACACTATGTGGTGAGTCATATCGATGACATTGCATTTGCATGCACTCTACTTGATAATGGTTCTTCAATCAATCATTTACCTTATGCCTTATATGAGAAACTGAAGTTGGGCCTCCTCTGCAAATCACAAGCGCTATTACAGTTTGCAGATAAATCGATGAAGAAGGATAAGGGTGAGATAAAGAACATTATCATTTCGATTGAGGGGCAAGAATACATAGTGGACTTCACTATCCTTGACATGGATATCCCTAATCATCGTAGAAAATCACATATCATCCTTGGACGACCTTTTCATAGAATCGTTGGTGCTTCTTTTGATTATCAGATGGGGATGATGAAGTTTCGTTTTTTTGGTAGAGAAGTGGAGCTACAGATGAAGCGAATACAATGGCAGCGACCTGATTCAGAATCAAGCATGGATTTCTCTTCATCATTAGAGGCGGATTGCATATTTGTAAGCATGGTTAAGGTTGGAAATAAAACCTAATAGGCCTAAGCGAAACCCTCTCATATGGAGAGGAAAATGTACAAGATATAGTCTGTGAGGAGTTTCCATATTTCTTAAGTTATGGATTATCTATCTATTTCTTTGATGACTCGTATATTTCTCCATATCTATCAGTTCCTATTTTTATGGAACAATAAAAGGAATTAGATTCAGAGTCACATGGCTTTGGCCGAATTATCATATTTCTTTGGCGATCCGACTCCTTGTCCTGTTCAGTTGGTGGATAATGCTATAGAGACAACATCACCACCATGCAGCACGGAACCAGATTCTGCTTCAGTTCATCCAGATTTGATTGATGATGCTACATTACCAGAGATAAAGCCATTACCTCATATACTGAAGTATTCTTTTCTTGATGGATCTAAGAATAGATTTCCTGTCATGTAGGTTGATTGTAGAATAAGAGTCTAAGATGCTTGAATGTTAGAGAAGAACTACAAGGCAATTGGTTGGACAGTGTCGGACCTCGTGTGTATAAACCCCACACTATGTTCACACTACATTTTTGTTGTGGATAATGATAGACGTTTCTGTGATTTTCATAGGAGAATTAATCCAAATCTTTAGGAAGTAGTTAAGAAAGAGATTGAGAAGTAGTGCGGAGCGAGATTTATTTATTCGATCTCTGACTCCAATTGGGTAGCCCCCTTACATGTTATCTCGAAGAAGTCAGGAATTCATATGGTCACAACGAGGAGGGAATTGACATTGTTACACAAATACCCACACTGTGGCATGTCTGTGTCGATTACAGATGTCTGAATGCTGTAACCAAGAAAATATCACTTCCCCCTACATGTTATAGATCAAATTTTAGAGAGACTAGAGGGTAAAGAGTTTTTCTGTTTTCTTGAAGGGTACATAGGCTACAATCAGGTAGGCATCGCCCATGAAGACTAGGAAAATACCACTTTTACTTGTCCTTTTGACGCATATGCTTTCAAGCACATGCCTTTTGGGCTATGCAATACCCCAGGTACTTTTCAGTCGTGCATGATTGTCGTGTTTGTCGGAATTGTGGGGGGTTTCTTGGAGATCTTTTGGATGATGTCTTGGTCCATGGTGATTCATTTAATTCATGTTTAGCGCACTTAGATCGATTTCTTCAGAGGTGTAGGGAGGTGAATCTGATACTCTCCTGAAAAAATAGTAATTTTATGGTTAAGGAGGGTATCGTGTTGGGGCACGTCTTCTCCAACAAGGGAATGGAGGTTGACCCTACCAAGATGGATGTGATCAAGAACTTGATCCACCAACCAACATCAAGTCAGTGAGGTCATTTTTAGGGCATGTGGGATTTTATAGATGATTCATTCAGGATTTTTCTAAGATTGCACGACCACTGATTGAGCTCTTAGGGAAAGACATCGAGTTCATTGTACATCACAAGTGTAGAGACCTTTGAGCTCCTTAAAAGAAAATTTTGTGACTCATTGATTCTGTAGGCTCTTGATTGGTCTCTTCCCTTTAAGATCTTAATTGATGCATCATATTTTGTTATAGGAGTTGTATTGGGACATCGGTGAGATCGGATCTCGTTTGCAATTCACTACGCAAGTAGATTCAGCATAGAAGAATTATACAGTTATCGAAAAGGAAATTCTCTTTGTAGTTTGGACTTTAGAGAAATTTAGATCTTGCATCTTGGGATCAAAGGTGACTATCTACACAGATTATTCAACCATTAGGTATCTCATGGAAAAGAAGGATGCGAAGGCACGTCTTCTTAAGTGGATTTTGTTACACTAGGAATTTGATTTGGAGATTAAGGATAAGCCTAGAGTCAAGAATGTAGTGGTTGATTATTTGTCTAGAGTTGAGAAGAAGGATTCCCCTGACTTTGAGTCGACCAAAGAGACCTTTCCAGATGAGTCGATTTGCATTGTCGATTCACTCTCTTGGTATACCAACATGGTGGACTATCTTGTCTCCAAGCAAGTTCTTCATGGTTGGATAGGAGCGGTATTGACTGACTGAAATTAGATTCGAGGAGATATCATTGGGACAATCCGTTCTTTTTCTTTGAGGGTTCATATTGTGTCTGGAGGAGGTGTATTCCTCAGGAGGAATACCAGAGTCTCTCCACGTATTATTATTCACTTGAGGCTGGAGGACACCATTCAGGAGAAAAAACTGAATGCAAGGTGTTATAACATGGATTATTTTGGATGACCTTATTCAGAGAAGCCACTGATTTTATACAGTCATACCATTTTTGCCAAAGGATGGGAGGGATAGTTGGTTATAGCGATAAGATGCCCATGCAGCCTGTGATTTTCTCTGACGTATTTAATGCATGAGGCATAGATTTTATGGGTCCTTTTCCCAATAGTCATGGATTTCATTACACTTGTTGGCAATGGATTATCTTTCTAGGTGAGTGGAGGCTATTCCAACCCGAGCTACAGATAGTAGGATTGTTTGTAAGTTTATTAAGGAGCATATCATTTCTAGGTTCGAGGTATCAAAGGTTTTGATTTTTGATGGGGATATCCATTTTGTGAATAGAGAGATGATATCATTATATAAGGACTATCATTTTGAGCATAGAGTTTCTAGTCCTTACCACCCATGTATGGATGAGGTTTCCAATAGGGAGGTGAAGAGTATTCTTCAGAAGTTAATCCATCCATATGGGAAAAACTGGTCTCAGTTGTTGGACCGAGTTTTGTGGGCCTATAGGACGACCTATAAGACTCCTTTGGGTAATTCACCCTTTAGGATGATTTATGGAAAGCCATGTCATTTTCTCACTGAATTAATTCACATATCTGAATGGGAAATAAAAAAATCAATTGGAATTGTCACCTTGGAGAACTTTATAGAAAACTAACCTTAATGAGTTAATGGAGATTCGCAATAGAGCACATGACAACATCTCGATCTATAAGGACAAAGTTCATAAGTGGCATGATTCACATATTAGATGCAAGAGCTTTGTCCTAAGACGAAAGGTATGGTTGTTAATGCTAAGTTACGAATTTTCCATGGTAAGTTGAAATCTAAATGGACTTGTCCTTATATAGTAAATGATGTGCATGGAAATGGCAGTGTAGAGATTCTAGATCTTTTAGATGGTGCACCTTCAATTTTGGTCAGCGGACAACTATTAAAACATTTTGTAGAATCCAGAGAATGATCGACTCCCGTTGAAATGATTGACTTCATGCCAGGTGAGTCCTTTACAGATATTTCAGACACAACATGAAGTTGCATCTTGCAGATTCACATTAGTCAGATTCAACATCATTGAGATTCTATTCTTTTTACATACTCTATTCTTTTAGGGTTTAGTTTCTCCTTCATTAAATTTTTACACCTAACTTAGGCTACTTTCAGCCTAAGTGTAGGAGGTGTCTGACCCTATTTATTCATTCTTCATTTTCTTTTATATTGGTTCCCTCACTTACTTTCTACTTTTTTTACATTTAGGCTATTTTCAGCCTAAAAATGGGGGGACATTCATTTTACTCTTTAATTATTCTTTCATTCCTCTTTATACATTGATTTTTTATTCACTTTTCGTACGTTTCTTTATACTTAGCATGAGCTATGGTTTCATATCACTTTATGCTATGAGGACATAACAAAAGCTAAGTATAGGGGTTGTACTGTATATATTCCATATATACTTTAGTTGTAGCTCATGCTTTTATCTTTTTCAAACTTTTTTGGGTTGTGGGTATCGTATTATTATTTTAAGCTGAGTTTTGTAAAAATTATTTTGAAAAAGTCTTTTTGAAAACTATTACATATCTATTTGACGTAATTTTCAAAAGTTTTTATTTAGATTTGTGAAAATATTGATTGACTTATATTTTGAAAATCCTTGTAAAATATTTTGGAAAACCTATACTTATTTGACATGATTGTAAAAAGTTTTCAAAATTGTTTTGAATTTTTAAGGGTGTAAATGGAATTTACTTGTAAATAAAGACTATCCCTTATGTCTCTTCATTTTCTAGTTTGTGTCTTGAGTTTTTAGGAGGGTGTGATGGTTCACTGAACCATCAGGTTTAGTGTATATAAGGTTGTCCAGTCTTTGATTTTTTCAGAGTAGGACATGGAAGAGAGTCTGGATCTAAACTTTATATTATGGAATATCAAGTCGATAAAGAGTTCCTTGAAGAAAGTGATGATGCTTAAGGAAGACAATACTTTATTAGAGGATATAGATATGGAGGATCCTTCACCTTTCGTTGAAGATATTCAATGAGCTAAGTGTCGACTTACTTGTAAGTTAGGCTATTCTCTTGTGTCTAATTTTTCTCTCTTAAGGAAAACCCATATGTCTACGGCAGGAGCCAAGGGTTGAATTTTTCTTCCCACTATTTTGGAGAATTTTAGGTCTTCTCATGTTGATATGGACATTACATTTGAGGAAGAATTGCATCATTTTAGGCGGTTCATTGTTCAAGTCTATGGTGATCTTTCTTATTCATATTCGGAGATTTACTCTGTAAGGGAAAAGCAAGTGAAACATAAGGAAACATGTGATTTCCAACCTCGAAGATTCAAGTCAGATTGTTGATTTTGAGGAACTAAAGTGAGTAATGTTTTGTTTGGGTGTTCTTGTGTTGTCAATCGTGATGGTGTTTTGCCTTGAGGGTACCTGTTCTGTTAAATAAAAATTCTTCAAATAGTTCCTAACTTGTTGACTTGATAACTCTTGATTAGATGTTTTTCCTTGACACTTACACTTTTCACTCAAGGCTTGAGATGTTCTTCAACACGTGGTTTATGAAGTCTAGAGTCTTAAAGTTTGCCTATCTTAATCATTAAGGTCTTAGACTTAAAAATTCAAATCTATCTAGTTTGAAAGATTTATGTGTTATATTGCATGCTTAATCTTCTTCTTAAAGAATATGACTATCACTCACTTACATGATTGCATTCATAATTGAGATAAATTGAGGTTTTACTTGAGGAATTGGGAATTATGATTTAAGTTTGGATCCGGTCTTGTGATGCTCGAGGATGGGATAAGATTAATAAAGGCTTCATGAAACCTCAATGTCAACGTCTTAGCCACTGTGGGACTTGGTTCCCATACCTATTTTTTGATCAAAACCTAAGTGCCATGGTGTGATGACATCTAATTAATTTGTTGGTCAATGTGCACCAATCCTTGATAAAAGCAATGGAGCTAGCAAAAAAAATGTTACGAAAAGGAAATCTCATTATATTACAAAATTACATTCATATGAGCCTACATTCAAGGCGAGCGCTCCCAACCTTCTAAGTGAGCACTTGGACCAAATCTTAGGCTTTTATGAGTCGGGCTAGTACATCAAAAAGGGTTTTGCATCGTTAGAGCTATAAGTATGAGTGCAAGTATATTATATACTTTAAAAGACGCATCCCGGTATACTCCTAGGAAAATAAGTAAATAGGGTTGAATATCTTTTGACGAACACATTGATTGACACTAAAAATATACAATTGTGTTGAGACTGAAACTTGAGAGATACCTTGTTCCAATGAGAGGGAGAAAAGAAATGGCACAATCCTATTACCTCCATTATCTGGCTTGCGATGTACACAATGAAGTCTAACAAACAAAAGAGATGGTGGATTGAAGCAAGAATGGACTTACTCCCTAGTGTTGAGGGTTGGATCCTTAGGAGAATCTCTGATATTAGTACTTTAGGTGACATTTTGACTCTACCTATGTGAATGCAGTAAACACATGAAATCATACCTATTATTATATATTTACACTTTGAGAGTTTCATAATTAGAGAAATGAAATTCCTTTTGATTAGGACAAGTTCAGTTTAGAGTCTTAGAACCTCTAAAAACCAAGTGTTCTATGTCATTGAAGCCTTACTCTTACGCATGCATATTTCAGGGGAATTCATTAAAATCATTAACTCTCTAACTAACTCTTTATTTATTAGCCCGAGGACGATCTTAGCATAAGTACAGTGGTGATAAATCCCAGATTTATCAACATAAAATACATCTATTATCGCTCTTGCTTAAGTAAATAGACAAGATTCATTGACAATTAATCCTATTTATTAAATGGTGTGTTGTAAATAATTAACTCTAATTGTACAATATTGTATAACCTATTATTGTGTTAGTATTTTATTTATTTCTTTCTCGTTTTAGATTCATATTAAACATAATTAATATAACATAAAATATAATTCAGAAATCTAAAAAATGGGAAAATAAATAAATAATGTTTTATTGTTTTTATGCTTAGTTAGTTTTTATCTATGTACATATGACATTTTTCTCCTCACTTCCACATGAAAGTTGTAGATCTCATCGAGATCTATAAATTTCTTGTTTATCGTTTTTTAAATTCATTTTCTAACAAATTCTTTTCTAAATTCTAAGTATTCTTTTTCCTTTTTTCTGATGGGCCATGTTCCAATCTTATCTCTACGCATGATCGGCCCATTACTTTCTTTCCATCTATTTTTTGTGGCCATCTGATCCTTCGATCTTCTTCACTGTCGTTCAGTGTTGCCCTCTTTCCAACTATTTGATTTGATTTTATAATCAAATCAGAGATGATCAAGCATGCCTTCACCGTAACTGTCTGATCGCATGATCAGACAATCAAGGGCCGTCTTAGAGAGCACTGATAGAGAGGAATACTCCCGCTAGATCCACGTTGTATCTGATGTGATGAAGCCTCCATCGAGGTCTGCTCGAGCTTCAAGCATCGTCTAACTTGTTAAAAGAAGACAAGAGAAGATAATTAGCTTCTATTCGGCCAAGATTCAACCTGAAATCCTTCTTCTTCTTCTTCTTCTTCTTGGAGATTCTCATGTAAGTTCGTTATTATCCTTTCTTTCATATGTTTGACATTTATTTGATTGATTAGTTCATCATCAATCCATCTATCTAAGTCTTGTGAAGTCTCTCTCTTCTCCATCGTGTAGTTTACCTCGATCTATTATCTTCTTCTGAACGAAGAAGATAACACATTTAGGTCTTGCATCTATAGCATTCATAGAGCCTCCACTCCATTCCATATGCCTAGTCCTGGTTTGTGTTATGTGCCTAACCCCTACAGGTTACCAATGATCAGAGTTTTGATGATCTTTCCAATCTCTGACTTCTTCATCGGAGGAGCTTCATCGCCAACTATTTAGGAAGTTTTATGCTCTTTCAGACCTCACCATCATCTTCGTCAGACGGCCATGAAGCACTACGAACCTTCAACATCGACAGAGGAGTGAGTAGGAATCCAAGCATCGCCTAAGAACAAACTTGACTCTGCCACCTACAGAGGAGTTCGGCCAAAGGAGGAGATATAACTACATTGATCTCCCCAAATTGGGCGTGATCCGACATATCAGGAGACGTCACGTCACCCTTTGTGAAGCATCATTTCATAACACACTTTGGGAGCGTCCGAACCTGTTGTGAGCCTCAAGAAGACACCATGCAGACTCAAGCCAAACTACCCGTGCATATCGCAAGTGATGCTCCCAGGGCACGTAACGGAGGAATTTTTCAAAGGCGCCCGTTGCAGCTATCTTATTTGCAGTACATTCCTTCCAGCATGCTCCCATGCACGTGAAGGATGTAATAGTTGCAGAGACGCCTGTCTAATTTCTCAGAATAGCAGATAAGACCCCAACCCTTGGTGAAATTGCATATCTACCTAGAAGGATTAGTGTAATTGCTTTTGAGTCCAATTTGGACTTGTTTGTGATAAAACTCCATTATTTTTTATTGCTTATGTGCCCCTGGATTAAATAGTGAATAATTTTGATTCCTTTATCCAAATTAAGTGATTTTGGTCTCGTTGGAAAGCTTGTTTTATGCTCTACATTAAAGTATGCTTGTGTGATATTTCTGACATTTAATTCATGTTGAATTCTTAAGGTAACACGTTTGAACTTGATATCTTATTCAATTGATAAATCTTTGAGCCTTTATTGAGTTATTGGTATCCTGATTAATCTAGTGTTCTAACTTGGACTGTTGTTTAATTGTAAAATCATTTAAAATCCTGAGTAGATAATATTTTATATATTTAAATCAAGTTTCTTCATTCTTAAGTGTGATATAATTTAAAAGATGAATCTATTGAGTTGAATTGAGACATGGGTCTATCATCTAGTGGATTTATAGGCTTAAAAGAACTGCTTAATCTAGGATTTTATTTGTTTTTATCTTTCTTATGTGTTTGTGTATTATTTTGTACACTTAAATAAAGCATAAAAATTGTTTTGAAAAATAGCATTTGTTTAAGTTTGAATATGCAGTATCCTTCACTTAGAATCTTTAATTCATAAAGACAATTAATTAGGATTTAAATTAAATTGAATAATTTCTCGCAACCTTGAGTTCAACCCTATACTTTACAGCATATAAATTTATGATGAGACCTCTTTACAGAGATTTTGACTTGATTCTATGTGATTGTTGATCATCCATACTACAATGAGTATTTATTATAATTTCCAATTTGTGATTCATCAGGCACCGGATGGAAAGAATAATTCGAAATTAGGGACAATTCTGAATCTTATTAGGAATGGAGAGGTATATGAAGTAAAATCAATCTCCATCCAAAAGAAAAACTCGAGAAGAGAGTATTCCTGGTTTGTGGGAGGAAGAAGAAGTGGGGTTCATAGAGTCTGAACCATGTAATTGGGAATTGCTCTGAATTATTGAAGATATCGAACTCGAGGAGTCGATGTGGATGTCACAAAAGTCAAGACAAAATCAGCCTGAACTCGAGGAATGGAGACATATATGAAGTAAAATCAATCTCCATCCAAAAGCAAAACTTGGGAAGAGAGTATTCCTGGTCTATGGGAGGAAGAAGAAGTGGCATCCCGAGGGTGGTTCACAGAGTCTAAACCATGTAGTTGGGAATTGCTCTGAATTGTTGAAGATATCGAACTCAAGGAGTCGATGTGGGTATCGCCGAAGTCACGACAAAATCATCCTGAAGTCAACATCTTGATTGAAAAAGGAAGCAACCGATAGATGAAGGATACGGTGATGAGCAAGAAATAAATGTAGTGTAAAATAGTAGAAGCCTCACGATGAGCAAGGATGAAGAGGAAGTAAGAAAAGAAGAATGACAAAAATGCACAACCGCATGAGACTTTGACCTTTGGACCTACGTCTACATCAAATAAACACCAAGCAAAATGGGTTCACCAAGTCAACACGTGTGAAGCTGTAAGAGTTTGGCTATTTTATCTTTTCAATTTTAGAGTTGTGATTCAAGAAAAAATTATCACGGGTCCTTATCGGTTGGACCTATAAGAGAGTGTATACTGCCAGAAAAGTATTTGCATACTTGTTCCACCTCCTTTGTATCCTCTACACTTTTTGAGGTCCTCAATACCAGTCTTGGGGGGCTACTCAGCCATGGAAAAGAGAGAGGAAGTCGATAGGCAAAACCACTACCTTCCTTCCATACTCGGAAGCAATACCATGAGACAGACTTCCCCGTGAGGGCATGGCCTATGCTCAATACTTAAAATCAAGTTGAGTTCTCTACACAAGGCGAGAGCACCACTATTGAAAATACCCTACTTGTCCATGTACAATAGAAGCAAAAATACTTCACCACACCCATGTGATAGTTGAGACATCCACAGACCAGGTTTTTAGCTCTATTCTTGAAGGGTTGTGCCTCGCTCTCTGGAATGTACCTGAATACAATCAGCGCCTTAATGGATCTCTAACTTATCATCACTATACTCCTTAATTATCCAATGAGCATAAACAATTTAATAAAAATATTCATTAATTTCGCTTTGTTAACAATTGACCATCTTTCTATAAATATCCTAATTATTGTATTAAAATCAATAATTTACCCCTTTTATTTTCTTTAATTTCCTAATTTTATTTCCTATTAAAAACTCCAAAAAATAGATTAAATATTATAGATATTAATATTGGTTTTGAAAAGAAATTAAAAGATAAAAAATCACAAAACCATTAAATGCAGTGTTTTTATCTATTAAAAATACTTTAAAAAAACATTTGTTGCTTGTTTAATCTCTTTTAGTTTTAATCTAGATAGAAATGTGTATATCTATTAAAGATCTACAACTTTCATGTTTTGACTTTTTCCTAATTCGATCTCTAACTATTTTATTTCAATTTTTATTTAGTTTCTTCTTTTCTAGTTTTCCTAATGGGCCACGTAGCTTCCTCTGCCTGAGCCAGATGACCCGACCCTTTACATATTGTCGCCTTGTCCTCCACCGTCTGATCAAGACCTTCACATCGCATCAGAGTTGCACCTCCTCGCTCTGCTCGTGGCCCTTAGATTAGATCTCCTGATCTAATCTGGGCAGCGCACCAACACCTCAATCTTGACTGTTGGATCACAAGATCCAACAATATGCGACTCGTCTCCTACCTCCATATCATCCTCTCTCCAATATAACGCTTCTCCATACCTGCACCCCCTTCTATTTTTGGTCGCAACCACGAGCCACCTCATCACGTTCAATGCCACCCTTATGATGCCCTAACTCCCTTCTTTTACACGCATCCCTAAACCATTCAAGACCTATCTTCTAGGGTCCTCTATTGGTTGTTACGAACCACTCCCCCATCATCTATATCTGACAGACTCTGCCTTCAAATACCCTTCCTCCGCCTCTATTTGATTGTGTCCACCATTCCAAGGGCTAAGGCCCAGCATCCTCCACCTCCCTGTGACAGGGTGAGGTCAGATTTGGTCCTGCGACTATGACCAAAGCCTAGGTGTGACCCATGGCTCCAACCATGTCGCAGCTCCTCTTAGAAGCTACCCAAACCCCATGCTCTGGTCCAGCATGTAGAGTAAAACCCTGAGATCCTCTAGAGCTCCTCCTATGCAGCATCCTCCACCGGTTACCCTCTCCGATCAAGTATTCTTCATTCTTTCTCTTTTTCTCTAGTTTGTCCTAATTTCTGTCCACACCCTCATCTCCTCCCGACCAATTCCCCTTCACTCCGCCTTAGCCACACATCAATGGTCCACACCAACCACTTCGACCACCCTCTCCTTCCTACATGACCTCTCCCTACTCCCTAACATTTTGGTAGAGGAGATCTCGCTTCGGACATCCCTTTCTCCACCATATAGCCTGCCATCTCATTTGCATGCATGTCTTAGTTATCAACTAACCCTTCTTGCAGGTTATCCCTCAATGGACAGAAGCCTCGACGGAGCTCCATTCTAGAGCTTCGCCTCCAATGAAATATCACTGCCTCGCTCTGCCAGACACTCCCAGACCTTCCTCTCACTATCAGCATCTCCGCGAAGCCCTAGGAAGTCGCATCAACCTTCAAGCTAAGCCTCGAAGCAGTGAGGAGGAGGAGGGGCCTCGTCAAAGGTAAGATTACGCCACTAGCTCTCAAGGAGGAGAAGTCGGCCTCAACAAGCAATTATTATCCAATCTCAGGATCGGACAGTCCACCTTCCTCTCCTTGGTTCGGTCCAACACCTCTAGGTCCGGTGGTATCGAACCACCACTGAAGCAACTCGAGCCACTCAATGGCCCGAGCCTCCTACAGTCGTACAAACTACCCTCCAAAGCTTGCCACCTCCCAAGCATGGACTGTGCATATGCAGAGCATGTGTAGGTAGGCATTCTGCATATCATGTCCACCAAGACCTCCTATTTGTAAAGAAGCCCTTCCCAAGCGCACATGCCTCACATGCGCACCTGGGAAAATTACAAAGAAACTTCGATGCCTTCTCATATTGCATATATGCCTTCTCTGGGGCTATTATGCATAGTCATCTTTTTTATTTTCATAGTTTTTTATAATTATGCATTTGCATTATTTTCTCAATATTTAGAGCACATGAAATCCAAATTCAATGATTTCAGTTTCATTGTGTTGCTATTTTGATGCTCTTCATAATGGCATTGTTTATTATCTGATTTGACACATAATTTAACTTTCTAATTTTTAAATGATTAATATGTCATTTGCTCTTTAATTAAATTCCATTATGAAATTTTATGCCTTGATTAATACTGGAATTGAACCTCTTATGCATGCTTATTGATTGGAATACTTTTAGGGTATATTTTTGCATGCAGCGTTGCATGACATTCCACATCATTTTCTATTGATAAAAATCAAAACAAAAATGATAAAAATCAAAACAAAAATGGCATATTTCTCATCACTCAATGCATTGCAAACTAATCATCATCTCATACAACACATTTTCTTGCATTCTGTACCACATATATTTTGCATAAAATAAAATAAAAAATGCATGAAATTAATTTGTGTGCATAATTATTTAATTGACTTGCATCATCATTTGAATTCTTCATTTTATGCATATTTTTGTGCATTTTGTGATGATTATATTTTGTATACATAAAGAAGACCTAGTTATAAGAATATAATCACTCAATTCAATCATTAGTTTCTGATTAATCGACTTGGAGGCTTGTCTACATGTGTTTGACTACGGTATCCTTGCCAAGTAAAATTTCATCGTCACATATTCAGGCATGTGGTCGATTATGTATAAATCCAAAATTGTCTCCTATACTATAATAAATACAACATATTAAGCAAGCGATTTTGCGGTTTATCAGATGGCACTGTGATGAGCCAAAAAATGACCAAGACTCAGGTAAAGGAAATAGAGCTAGGGTCGTTGCGACCCGAGTCTCGGAAATCAATCAGATCAACAAGAAAAAAAGATAAGCAGACCACCAATCAAGCAAATAAAACACGAAAACCAAATAGTGGCCCTGGCTATGAGATTAGCCTGGTATAGCACCCAGGGTCGGACTCAGGAAGCACGAATTGGCCTTGCGGCCTACGAAGTAGTCAACAAATGAATAAAATAAAAACAAATTATTTTTGGTGGATTTTTTAATATTTTTACATTTTTTGGAATTTTTATTTATAAAGAAAATAAGAAAACAAGGAAAACAAGCAACTTTCAACAATTATTTAATTACTCTAAAATACTCTAAAAATTCAAACAAAAATATTTTTATGGTTTTTATATTTTTTGCTATTTTTGGTGAGTTTTTGATAATTTTCTGATTTTTAGGGAATTTTCGAAAAATGAAAGAAGGCAAAAACTAATGCACACTGTCCAGCCAGGCTTCAAGGGCCAAATAAAATGTAAAATGGCCTAATAAAACCTGAAGATATTTTTCCTGGAAAATATAAACAAAAAGGAAGAATCAGAGAAAGAGTTTATTATTTTTGAGATTTTCTATAATAATTAGAATTTTTATAAATTTTTCAAGGTTTTTCAATTTTTATAGTTTTTATAAATCCAAAAATGGTCAGAAAATCAAGCACACCAAACAAACAAAATCTGAATTTTTTAGAATTTTTGAAAAGGTTTTTATTTTTTGTGAATTTTAAATCTGAACAGCCAAAAAATGGATGTTTTTGAATTTTTAAAAATAATAAAAGGGTTCAAAAATTTTTCCAAAAATTAGTGAAAATTCTACACAGTGGCAGGAGCCAGGTGTCAAATTTTCACTTAATTTGGATTAGATTTGATATTTTATTTAAAACAAACAAGAGCCCACAATGCACAGGGACCTGTTTGTTATAATAATATCATCTGGGGGATAATATGTAACAGAGCCAGAAACTCAAGGGGTCCTGGTGCAAAAATTCCAAGCCTTCATGCGCAAGGCACGTGTACTGGGCACACAAGGACCAATATGCAAATAACTTAACTCCCCAGACTTATTAGCAACAGGTGCTAAAAGTCCATGGGCTAAGTTGTAAAATGCCCACGATATTCAACACATGTGGAATTAAATCATTCACAGGGGCATAAGTGCAATTATACAAAAAGATATTTCATTCATTAACAACTAGAAACTACAACCCACAGAATGCAAATTCTCCAAAAACTCACGTGACGAAGCACGTGTCTCACATTAACAGGGACGAAAATGCAATAAAAATAAACAACCAAGGTCTCTATGCAATTTTACCAAACTAAAATAAACTCTATAAAATATTTACATGACTGAATAATAAATACTAAAAGAGAGAGGGCCTAAGGGTAAATTACCCTTTATTAACCGAGGGGCTGGATGCGCGCCACGTGGTGTATCCAACGGCTGCAGGGGGCGGCGCACCAATGAAGGGCCTCGGCGATGATCGGACGGTGGAGGGCTCGCCACGTAGGATATCTGACGGTCGAGAGTCGATGGCTACCCATCGCTGGATAGAGGGCTGAGAAGAGGCCACGTGTCGATCTGACGGTGGCTGCTACTAGCCTCTTCTTCGCCTGAATCGAACGGTCCGTATAAGATCTGGCACGACGAGGGCGAATGGACGGCTCTGGAGGGTCCTCCAAGAACAGGTGGCCGGCGAACTTCGCCGGCCCAGAACTAGCGTGGTGGACTTCTCCGGCTGCTGCTAAGATGCAGAAGAGCTCCACTGTGATGTCCCGCAGCTGTTGCTGGTCTCCGATGAGGCCGGGAACGTCGGAGACACTCCGGCGACGGCGATGGCCTGAAGCTTCTGTGCTCGAACGTGAAGACCTCCAGATGAGGCCCTTCTGACCTGAAAAGTGGCACAACAAGCTCCTGGGTCGAGGGCAAAGTGCCTCGACCCGGTTAGAGGCGAGGTGGGTGAGCGGCGAGGCAAGATGGTCGATCTCCGGTGAAGCGACGGCGGTGAAGATCGAAGTCCCCGCTCCGAGGCGAGTCGGGGGTGTGAGTGGGAACTGAAGGTGCGGAGGAGTCTCGTGGGTGTGAGGGTCGAGTCCGATGGTCGAAAGGGGAACTGATATGCTCGGAATCGATGGTCGAAGGCGAACGGGGGATTTGGGCGTAAATGGAAATTCGAGAAAAATAGAAAGAACTAGACTTACCAGATGGTTGAGGTCGACTGGGAATGAGCTCCTAGAGATCCTGGTCCTTGCCTCGAGGGCCATCGATGCCCGAGGCTTTAGCGCTACTCCGGGGCGGCGCTAGGCTACCGGATCAGTGGCCGGGGCACCTCCTCCTCACTGCGACACCACCCGCAGCTAGATGTCACTCAGGCGAAGGTAGTGGCGATCCTGGGATGGAAAGGCAGAGCCAAAGATGGTTGTAATCGTGCGGCGGAGCAGATGTTAAATACTGCTAGGGGTCCAGCTTGATGGTGGTCGGGCGAGCTTATCGAAGCTCGGATCCCGAGAACCCACCCCGGGCGTGGATCATGGATGCATCAGGAAGGATTAGGACCCGGGGTTAAGGGGTTGGCGATCAGATCGAGTGGCAAAAAATCAGGGAAGTCAGGTCGGGCGATAAGATCCGCGGGCTAGTGGTCCAAGGGGGGGAGTTGACCGGGGGGTCAACATCCCCCGTGGACCAGTGGGATGCGGCCACTTCATAAATATTTGGAATTTCAATATAAAATAGTAAATGGCCCATTTTGGAAAAAGTTAAAACAAAAAAATGTTAATTTATTTATAAACTATTTTTTGTGATTTTTATTTATTTTTTTGAAATAAAAATTAGGTATTTACAATATAGTATATTATATATAGGTATATACACTAAATATATATATTAAATTTTTGATTTTTAATTATTTATTTTTGTACATTTCATTCCAATTTTGTATTTTATTTATTTATAGTATATTTTTATTTTATTTTTATTAATTATTTACAAGGGTTAAATAAATAGTTTTATTTATATACATATATGATATATATATATATACAATGTTGGGATTGATTTTATTTTTATTTCTTTTCATTTTATTTTTTTTGTAATTTTCATTTTATTTATTTACATTATGAAATATAGAATATGTACAATTTTTATGAGATTTTAATTTATTTATTTATAGGGATAAATAAATAGATAAAGTGTTTTATGTACATGGTGTATATACAATGAGGAAGGATATTTTATTTTCTTTTTAATTTTCTTTTATTTTTTTCATTTTTATTTTAATTTAGTATTTACAAATATATACATATAAATACACAACCATTTTTATTTTTATTTAGAGGAAAATATTTTTATTTATTTACAGATATATATATGTACACACATGAGCTTCCTTATCTCTCTCTACTTGGATTTTTATGCGGTCAGGCTCATGCTGAACCCTCCCTTGAGATTAGGTCGCTCAATATTTATTTTAAATATCTCCCTCTTTTTCTTTTATTTCTTTATTCTTTTATTTATGCACAAAAACATGCTAAAATGCATATTTACACAATGCATGCTATTTGACAATTATTGGTATTTAGATGAATATACATGTGTTTTGCACGGGTTTTGTAGCTAAAATAAAAGAATAAAGAGTGATGAATGGGTATTCATCACCCCCTATACTTAATTTTGCTAGTCCCTTAGCAAACACTTATTTGAAAAAGAAGTGAAAAAGAAGAAAGAAAAAGAAAAAGAGGAGAAAAATGCATGGATTAATGTTGAATATTAAACTTGCCTTCATTAAATTGAAATATGGAGCTCGATTAGATCTTTGGATTATTAATGTGTCGAAACCTTATTTGGACTTAAGCTTAAAACCTAACAACCTCTAAGTTCCACCAATCTATGGGCAAGACTCCTCAATAAACCAGATCAGAACAAGTCTACATACACAAACTCTAATGACCATGAATCTTTCCTTGTACCGTGTAAGTGATATGTAGCTCCCCACCTCAGAAGTAACAAAGAAACAACCTCCCCTAACTTGGTAACTCTAATGCCTCGGTCTAGCAACTCTTTCCTCGAGAAGCGGGGTATTCCCTTCTAAGTTCAAGTGCAACCGGCTCAAGAAGAGGGGGAAGAAGAGAATGGACCATGACCAGTGTAGCCATGTATCCTTGGGAGCTCTAACCAGTGTAGCTGAGTCTCCCGCTGCAAGCTTCATGAGATGGAACTTGTATACCATAAGCTTTTGCTTTATTTGACTATATACACTCTGGTGGGATTATTAAATTTTCAATCCGACCCACCACTTTTTTGGAGTTCTTTTCTTTTTGCACATTTTTTTTCATGTGCATCTGTACAACATATCTACATGGTGCAGCATATATACAAGGAGTTTTTCCTCTTGAGCCAGTAGTCTATCCCTCTTTTGAAGCTTTATTGCAACCCACGGCTTCTGTCTTTAGACTTCATAACCACCAGACCAAGTTGAGGTGCACTTCCTTCACTAGAAGAAGAAGAGAGGTTCTGCCTAGCAGTACTACCCCCATATGCTACCCCAAGCCAAAGGAAACTGCCTCCTCACCACCTCATCCGTGGAGAGCTATGTGTAAAGTGCTGGTGCAAGCAAAGCCATTGTCTCTGAGAGTCATGCGTGTATTGTTAAGTGCTCTACTTAGGCTCATTAAGATGACATATGCTCATAGCCTAGTGGACTCAAAGAATTAAGTCCCAATGGACCTGAAAAGCCTTAACCCTAAGCCCTATAAGGTTCCTCTTTGAATTAGGTGAATTAAGATTGTAATCAAGCTCCATTTGTCAATTTAATTCCAGGCTTAGTTTAAATGTCAACTATGATCCAGGAAAAACTATACAAATATTTACAAAGATGCTATTTACAAATGTGCAATTTACAAGTATTTACAATCGTGCAAAATTTTTGAAAAATGTTTTGAAACCATGGATGTATGCATGAATGCAAGTTTTGCACAATATTTACAAACATTTACACAAGGATTTTGCAAACTTTTTGTTTTCAAAACATTTTACAAAAATTTTGTACTATATACATAGATTTTGTTATGAAAATATTTACAAATCCTTTACATAAACCATTTTACAATCATTTGTACAAAAATAATTTGTATAAATAAATAGGTATGTGCAAGATGAATTTTATATACAAGGAAAAATTTTTAAGTTTTATGGATTTTTAGCCATTTTTATTTATTAACACACTCACACAAAGTACGAGTTATAGCTAAAGTATATATGAAATATATACACACCCCCCTATACTTAGCTCGAACGATGTCCTCAGAGTGATCAAGAGCGATGGAGAAGACATATCTCGTGCTTAGTATAGGGAAGTGAAAAGGAATGGCTATATATACAGAGATGAATCAAAGAATAGAATGAGGAGAGCTCGGTGTTTTCCCCCTATACTTAGGATCAAGTAATCCTAAGTATAGCAAGCTGTACATAAAGGGAACTCCGAGTGAAGGATGTACAGAGTCTACCCCCCCCCCCCATACTTAGGGTGAAATATCCCTAAATATAGGCAGCAAAACATGAGTAGAAAGAATCAAAAGAATACCCGAAGGTCCTACATCCCCCCTATACTTAGGGCAAAGTACACCCTAAGTATAGCATAATCATAAGATGAAAGAAGGGATGTGGGACTAAAGAATAGAGTGATATGGACAACTGGATCTATACAGGTCGGGAGAACAGTGATAATCAGGCGTGAGATGTAATAGATGTGAGTCAAGAGACCACATCTCACGCAAAGTGAATAGGGGCAACATCAACGACCCGTGGCTCATGATCTAGATATGGCTTGAGCCGCAAGTTGTTCACTCGAAAGGTACTCTCAGAAGACAACTCAGATATGTCAATACTCCCATTGTCGTGTACCTTTCTCACTAAATATGGTCCCTTCCATTTGCTCTGTAGCTTCCCTGGAAATAATCTAAGCCTAGCATCAAACAACCATACTCTCTGTCCTGGCTCAAACTGCTTGTGGCTGATATGAGAATCATGCCACTCCTTCACTCTCTCCTTATAATGTAGGCTGTTTGAAAAGGCGGTATCACGAAGCTCCTCCAGGGCTGCTAACTCTGCCCTCCTCTGGTCTCCCACACTATCTGGATCCAAAAGTATATCAGTGACTGCCCAAAGTGACCTATGTCTTAGCTCAACAGGTAAATGGCACGGCTTGCCATAAACAAGGTGAAAGGGAGTACTGCCAAGAGGCTGATCCGGCTGGTAAACCACCATCTGAGTGTTTGGGGATGGTGGTGCCTGGTAAGAAAGCTGCAGTTGCTGGTACGGCTCCGCCTGTACATGGTGAACCTGTCTAGGCTGCTGGTGGCTGGAGTGCTGGGATGAGCTGTTGCTGCTACTCGGATCGCCTCGTGCCTGAAGACGGGGCTGGAAAGCCGTCTGTGCCTCCTGGAGACACATAAGCTGTGTCTTCAGGTCACTCAAAGTCTGTCCCATCTGCTCCATCTGCGTGATGCCCTAGCACTACTTCTTCTCGATAATCTCCATCCGATCCAGCTTCTCGTTGATGATGCCCATGTCAACGGCTGTGGACTCGGCCTGTGCTGCTGCCGCTGACGAACTGGATGGACCGGCGTCAACCCGTGCTATCCTCTGGTACTACACGGTCTATGGCTGGGGTCGTCCCTGTGTGTAAAGTCGGATCTGGGACATCACCATATAGTTCTCTGCCATCTCCTCGTAGATGGCCCAGACCTGATCGTGATCCTTGACGAAATAGGACCTGCCACAAGAAGCATTCACCAGGCCCTGTTGCTCTGGTGTCAGCCCGCTGAAGAAGCTCTGAACTAGGTTCGGCTTCGAGATGTCATGGTGCGGGCATCTATCTGTCAACTCTCTGAACCTCTCCCATGCCTCGTGGAATTGCTCATTGGGGAGCATGGAGAAGTTACTGATCAGGGCCCTCACGACATTCGTCCGCCCGAGTGGGTAGTACTTGTTCAAGTACTCGGTGCGGAGCTACTCCCATGTGTAGACAAACTTCCCCAGATGCTTCAGCCAGGTGGCTGCTCTGTCTGCTAGTGAGAAGGGGAAGGCAATCATGCGTATGGTATCTTGGTCCACCTGTTTGTCGTGGACTGTGCTGTAGATCATCTCAAACTCCTGAAGGTGGAGATGGGGCTCCTCAGTAGCCAGCCCATGGAACCGGGGTAGAAGCTGCAAGGTGTTCGGGGGGAACTTGAAGTCCCCCACGATCGCTGGAAGTACCACCCAACAGTGCCTCAAAGTCGATCCGGGGTTGTGTAACTCCTGCATCGGTCTCGGAGGCCCCGCTGTTGCTGCGGCTGCTGCTGCTGCGGCTGCTGCCGAATCGTCGGGTCTGTCTCCTGGGCTGCGCTGCTCGTGGTCGGCTCTCATCTGCTCCATCTCGCACCTCATCTCTATCATGAAAGCTCCCTGATCCCTCAACTGTTGTTGAATTGAGTCAAGGGAGGCGATCAGGGTGGAGTTGATCGCACCCTAGTCCAAGACAAATGTTTGCTCTCCTCGGGGACCTCCGGTGCGATCATCACTGTTACCGGTCATGGTCTCTGCAAAGGCAAAAGACCCAAACTCAGGTGCTGATAAATCATCTGATGGTAGTCTCTCATCTGGCACTGATATCTCGAAACTGGTAGAAGGGTGGTCGAGGGGGAACAGGGCGGAGTCGAACTCGGTTTCGGAGAGCGGGTTTGAGCTCCCACGAACCGACCTAGATGAGTGGGCTGGAGTTCTGAAAAGCGATGCAGCCAGAGGCTGCCTAAGAGACCTCCTGCCCATCATCGTGATCTGGCGAGTTGGGCGGATGGGATCTGGAAACAACAATGATCAGCAAGCAAACCCCTGATTCACCTACGCAACGCGAGCTGAAGACCGTAAAGGTTCGGTCAATTATCTTGTCAATTTTATTAGGTGATCAAGTCAAGATAGCAGAGCGATTAACGTGACCTGTTAGGAATCCAATCTGCCAACCAGACTGTCCCGTATAAAAGGTCGGTAGTCTGATTGGTGCTCGGATATGGCTCTATCCTAGTATGTGGGTCACTCTCTCGCGCATGCAAACCAGACAAGGAGGAGGTTGCTCTCCCCAAGACAGATTTTTAGGATGAATGTCTTTTAGGGTTAAGTAGAGTTAACCAGTCCCAATTTTATGGTTCAAATTTTTAAGTATTTTTCAAATAACCAAACAAATCGCCTAGCGAATTTTTTGGTTCTCCTGGTTATTAAGTCCAAAAACGGGGGGGAGAAGTCGAAAAAGCCGATGCACGAGAAAATCAATGATGCATGCAGAGTAAGAGATGCGTACCTGACTCTAGCAGTCTACATGCAAAATGATCTGCGCAGAATTTAAAGACTGAAATAAAACTACCTAAATGATGCAGGCGGAAATCCGAGCCCTAAGCAAGCAGTTCTACTCGACAGAACGTCTAGTCGACCACCAGGCTCCAATCCAAGAGTCCGGTCTAGGATCACCCCTCCTCTTCTCGACAAATCTAGTTCAGGAGTAGCTCTTGACAGGGTGGGCTCGCGGCACGTAGGCTCGAAGGTAGTTGAACGACTATTTTATTAGATTTTTATTATTAGTCCAATTAATCGGTCTATAGGTATAGGCAAAATTATTAAGGTGTGTGGACCTACTTATTTACGTCACAATCAAGCAAAAATCCTAAGGCTAGGGGCTGAAAATCCGCGAGAATCAGAAAGGCAGGAAATAAACGGTAGAAAGCTATGATAAAAGTCGTGAAAAAGCTGAGGGGTCCCCCGAGCAGACCGGTGCTCGGCGAAACAGACCCCGAGAGTCTAAGTCTAAGCTGAGTGTCATGTCTCTGTTTTATTACAATAATAATTCAAATAGTGCTGGAAATAAAATCTAATCTACGGGTAATCTAATCCGCGGCTATTTCGTGGTTCCTGCACTCCTGCTCGCTCCTCGCGTCCTCCTACGGCTCTGTAGAGAAGAGAGCCGCCTCCGACTCCCGCGGTTGCTCGGCTCTCGAAGAAAGCCGCCTCAGTCCTCGGGCCCTCGCAAGAAACAAACAGAAAGTTATCAGACCAGATAAATGTATGAACAAGTTAGAGAAAAATATATACAAAAATCTATATAGAAAACCACGAAGAAGAAAGCCGCGGAAAATGTGACTACTAAGTCGTGCTCCCCGGCAACGGCGCCATTCTGATGAGCCGAAAAATGACCAAGACTCAGGTAAAGGAAATAGAGCTAGATCGTTGCGACCCGAGTCTCAGAAATCAATCAGATCAACAAGAAAAAAAGATAAGCAGACCAGCAATCAAGCGAATAAAACACGAAAACCAAATAGTGGCCCTTGCTATGAGATTAGCCTGGTATAGCACCCAGGGTCGGACTCAGGGAGCACAAATTAGCCTTGCGGCCTACGAAGTACTCAACAAATGAATAAAATACAAACAAATGATTTTTGGTGGATTTTATATTTTATATTTTTTTGGAATTTTTATTTATAAAGAAAATAAGAAAACAAGGAAAACAAGCAACTTTCAACAATTATTTAATTACTCTAAAATACTCTAAAAATTCAAACAAAAATATTTTTATGGTTTTTATATTTTTTTACTGTTTTTGATGAATTTTTGATAATTTTCTGATTTTTAGATAATTTTCTTAAAATGAAAGAAGGCAAAAACAAATAAACATTATCCAGCCAGGCTTCAAGGGCCAAAATAAAATGCAAAATGGCCTTAATAAAACCTGAAGGTATTTTTCCTGGAATATATAAATAAAAAGGAAAAATCAGAGAAAGAGTTTATTATTTTTGGGATTTTTTATGAATTATTAGAATTTTTATAAAATTTTCAAGATTTTTCAAATTTTATAGTTTTTATAAATCCAAAAATGACCAAAAAAGGTCAGAAAATTAAGAACACGAAAACAAACAAAATTTGAATTTTTTAGAATTTTTGAAAAGGTTTTTATATTATTTTGTGAATTTTAAATCTGAACAGCCAAAAAATGGATATTTTTGAATTTTAAAAATAATAAAAGGGCTCAAAAATATTTTCCAAAAATTAGTGAAAATTCTACACAGTGGCAGGATCCACATGTCAAATTTTCACTTAATTTGGATTAGATTTGATATTTTATTTAAAACAAACAAGAGCCCACAATACAAAGGGACCTGTTTGTAATAATAATATCTTCTGGGGGCTAAAATGTAACAGAACCAGAAACTCAAGGGGTCCTGGTGCAAAAATTCCAAGCCTTCACGCGCAACGCACGTGTATTGAGCACACAGGGACCAATATGCAAATAACTTAACTCCCCAAACTTATTAGCAACAACTGTTAAAAGTCCAGGGGCTAAGTTGTAAAATGCCCACGATATTCAACACATGCGGAATTAAATCATTCACAGGGGCATAAGTGCAAATATATAAAAAGATATTTCATTCATTAACAACCAGAAACTACAACCCACAGATTGCAAATTCTCCAAAAACTCACGTGACGAAGCACGTGTCTCACATTAACAGGGACAAAAATGCAATAAAAATAAACAATCAGGGTCTCTATGCAATTTTACCAAACTAAAATAAACTCTATAAAATATTTACAGGACTGAATAAAAAAGACTAAAAGAGAGAGGGCCTAAGGGTAAATTACCCTTTATTAACCGAGGGGCTGGATGCGCGCCACGTGGTGTATCCAACGGCTGCAGGGGGCGGCGCACCAACGAAGGGCCTCGGCGATGATGGGACGGTGGAGGGCTCGCCACGTAGGATATCTGACGGTCGAGAGTTGATGGCTACCCTTCGCTGGATAGAGGGCTGAGAAGAGGCCACATGTCGATCTGACGGTGGCTGCTACTGGCCTCTTCTTCGCCTGAATCGAACGGTCCGTATAAGATCTGGCACGGCGAGGGCGAATGGACGGCTCTGGAGGGTCCTCCAAGAACAGGTGGCCGGCGAACTTCGCCGGCCCAGAACTAGCGTGGTGGACTTCTCCAGCTGCTGCTAAGATGCGGAAGAGCTCCACCGTGATGTCCCGCAGTTGCTGCTGGTCTCCGATGAGGCCGGGAACGTCAGAGATGCTCTGGCGACGGCGATGGCCTGAAGCTTCTGTGCTCGAACGTGAAGACCTCCAGATGAGGCCCTTCTGACCTGAAAAGTGACACAACAAGCTCCTGGGTCGAGGGCAAAGTACCTCGACCCGGTTAGAGGCGAGGTGGGTAAGCGGCGAGGTGAGATGGTCGATCTCCGGCGAAGCGACGGCGGTGAAGATCGAAGTCCCCGCTCCGGGGCGAGTCGGGGGGTGTGGGTGGGTGCAGAAGGTGCGGAGGAGTCTCGTGGGTGTGAGGGTCGAGTCCGATGGTCGAAAGGAGAACTGATATGGTCGGAATCGATGGTCGAAGGCGAACGGGGGATTTGGGCATAAATGGAAATTCGAGAAAAATAGAAAGAACTAGGCTTACCAGATGGTTGAGGTCGACTGGGAATGAGCTCCTAGAGCTCCTGGTCCTTGCCTCGAGGGCCGTCGATGCCCGAGGCTCTAGCGCTACTCCGGGGCGGCGCTCGCCGGTGCTAGGCTGCCGGATCAGTGGCCGGGGCACCTCCTCCTCACTGCGACACCACCCGCAGCTAGCTGTCACTCAGGCGAAGGTAGTGGAGATCCTGGGATGGAAAGGCGGAGCCAAAGATGGATGTAATTGTGCGACGGAGCAGATGTTAAATACTACTAGGGGTTCGGCTTGATGGTGGTCGGGCGAGCATATCGGAGCTCGGACCCCGAGAACCCACCCCAGGCGTGGATCATGGATGCATCAGGAAGGATTAGGACCCGGGGTTAAGGGAGTTGGCGATCAGATCGAGTGCAAAAAATCAGGGAAGTCGGGTCGGGCGACAAGATCCGCGGGCTAGTGGTCCAAGGGGGAGAGTTGACCAGGGGGTCAACATCCCCCGTGGACCAGTGGGATGCGGCCACGTCATAAATATTTGAAATAAAAATTAGGTATTTACAATATAGTATATTATATATAGGTATAGACACTATTTTTAAATTTTTGATTTTTAATTATTTATTTTTGTACATTTCATTCCAATTTTGTATTTTATTTATTTATAGTATATTTTTTTATTAATTATTTACAAGGGTATATATATGTACGCACATGAGCTTCCTTATCTCTCTCTACTTGGATTTTTATGCGGTCAGGCCCATGCTGAACCCACCCTTGAGATTAGGTCGCTCAATATTTATTCTAAATATCTCCCTCTTTTTCTTTTATTTCTTTATTCTTTTATTTATGCACAAAAACATGCTAAAAATGTATATTTACACAATGCATGCTATTTGACAATTATTGGTATTTACAGGAATATACACGTGTTTTGCAAGGGTTTTGTAGCTAAAATAAAAGAATAAAGAGTGATGAATGGGTATTCATCACACTGTTACTATTGACATGGCTCATTCTTGTTTGTTTATTGGATTTTATTTTATTATTTTGAGTTGTCATTATCAAAATTTTATGTCTCCTTGTTGTTTTTTTCCATCATTTTTGATGATTAAAGTACTTTATATATTTCTGATATTTTTCTTTCATGGTGATCAATCCACGATTCATCATCTCAATATCTTGATCTTAGCAAAATCCTTGAGTAAAATCTCAAATAAATGTATATAAAATCAATAAATTAACAAAATGACACTTGTAAATAAAATACATAAATTAGTATAGATTATATTGTACAAAATAAATTAACAATAAAAAGTCGCAAAAATTAAATGAGTTTTTTACATGTAAATGGCCCAAAATTTCATATATTTTTAATAATTTCATCTCAACTCCTTTTTGTCTAATTCTTTCTCTAACTTTTTCATAAAAATGTATATAAAAACAGAAAAATACTAAATAAATTTTAGCTCAAATAAATGCTCCTATATCCCAAAGAGAAAAAGTCGTAAAGTCCAACATTCCGGCTAAATTCCCACTCCGTATGAACTCCAATTTCACCAAACTCACTTTTAAAGTTCAAGTTAGAAAATTATCTACCTAGTAGAAGTGATTTCATTAAAATCGAAGCTCATTTGCAAAAGTTGGATTTTGGGACCTAGATGTGCATTGTATATTATGTATTTATTCATTCTTTCTACATTTTTATTTTATCTTTCTTAATTATTAAAAAATCCAAAAAAATCATTGTTGTGTTGTATTTTGATTCTAGTATTTTATTATGTTTTTCTTTTGTAAATATCTCTTATGAAATTGATAAAAATATATATATTAGAAAAGCAAACAAAAAATGTACATGTTGTATGTCTTCCTTTGTAAATTCTCTACTATTTTTCTTCTTTATATTTTGTTGTATTTTACTAGCCTACTTTATATTATTATTTATTTTATTATTTAATTTTCATTCTCTACAATAACCACTATTCAACTCCATCATTCCACTATATTTTCTAACTTCTAATTCAACCCCATTATTTTATTGACCTCCCATCCACCACTTTAATATCTTCTCATGTTTTCTATTTATATACATCTCATCCTCCTCATTTTACACTGGATCCATCTTTATGTGAGGAGAGCCTAGTTCCTAGAGTTGAATCGGTGACAGCGACGCAACCACGGTCGAGCAACGGTGCCATCTGATCAATCGCTAAGCATGATATGTAATCCGCAAACGTTGTAGTATTTGTACTTAGCTAATCAATCAGAACCAAGAGAAGATCTCCGTGAAGAGTGTCTTGACTTTAATTTATATCCCGGACAAGTCCGGGGTCGAACACAGGGAGGCAAATGAACAACTTTAAATTAATTCAAAATTTTAAAATTACATTTACAATGCAGATTTTTTATGTTATTTTTTATGCAAAATGAGTACAAAATGTAATATGCGAGTGAACTAAGACACTAAGAAGCCACAGAATTTAGCCAAATTAATTTTAATAGGAAATAAGTCCAATTTAGCCCAACTGTGTTTTTCCTGAAATCCTAATCCAGTGACAAAACATATTTTTTTGGAATTTTAAGAATTATAATGCAACAATTAAAAATGCACACTTTTATGGATTTTTTTGCAATTTTTACAAACAGAATGCAAAAATCATGAAAAGTTTAATGGAACGAAAACATGATGCAAGGATGCTACAGCAATTTTTTTGGATTTTTTCTGAGGAAATGTGAATTTTTTATGTATTTTTTAATGGAAACAGAGCAATAGAGAGTAATTAATTTCTAATAAATCCCATTATCAAATTAGCCAAAGTGTGAATTATCTTAAAAAGATATTTAGATGAACAAGTTAGAAGAATTGAAATTTCGCAAAAATTATGTATGTGTATTTAATTAAAAATCAAATACTAAAATCACTCTACAATTTATTTCGGGCACAAGACAACTCAAATTGAGATAAAATTTGGAAAATAATTCCAACATACTTCAAATCATCAATTCTGATTTTTGTGGAATTTTTGAAGCAATTGTTGTCAGATATGTATTTAAGAGCACATGATGGGTAAAATATTCAATATTTCAGTTAAACCTTTTTAATTAATTACCCAAAGATCATAAAAATCTAGATAAATGTACAAATGATAGAGAATTAGTTGCTCAACATCAAGACATTTTTCATTGAATAAAGTGATGTGAAATTAAAGTCCAACTCAACATGTAAACATAGGGTTGTTTGTGCAACACAGAATTCACAACTAAAAGCAAATTAAGCATAGGGACGTGTTTGTAATTAAAATAACTAGAGTGGATAAATATGAAATTTTCACAAAATAAAAAAATAAAAAGCACCTTCTACTTCATTCTTCAACATCGCAGATGGGGAGACGGGGGGTGGCGTCGCCCGTCGCACGCGAGCATGCGATGACGACGAGGAGGGGAACATCGGCCCGCGGAGCTCGCGCGGCGAGCAGCCGGTGAAGCTAGGGCCGGCGCGCAGCTCTGTGCTGCGGAGGGGAAGCCGACAGTGGTCAGCGCCGTCGGAGAAGATGGCGGGATGGAGGCTGGATGGAAGCGTCGATGGCTGCGGCTTGGAGGAAGGGTGCGGGGAGTGGCGGGCGCTCGGCCACGGCGGTGGTGGCGTGGTCGGTGATGGCGGAAGAAGGTGGAGAGGGCGGCAGTGGAGCCGATGTTGCTCCCCTACTGCATTTTTTATTTTTGATTTTTTTCACTGTGATATTTTGTTTGTTTAATTTTTTTAAATTTTTTTTGATTTCTTAAACAGGGAACAAATGTGAATATATACAAAAAGGAAAAAATTTTGGTAGAGTGGAATGATGAATAAGATGAAGATGGTGGTGATGGTGATGGTATGATGAAGTGGGGATTATATGAAATGTGATGTGCTAAAAAATACAAAAATAATAATGATGTTGAATGATAAAAAGAGAACTTACCTATGATGAACGCAGGTTCCTATGATGTGCTCACGAGAGCTCGGTCTTCGTTCGAATTGCCGGCGAGCGATGAGCTCAAGCAGCGCACGGATGCAGCTGTGATGTTGGCCAAGAAGCCAACGGATCACACCGGAGAGAGGGTTGTCGTCGCTTGACCGCGGTTGCGTCGCTGTCACTGATTCAACTCTGAGAACTAGGCTCTCCTCACATAAAGATGGATCAAGTGCAAAATGAGGAGGATGAGATGTATATAAAGAGAAAACATGAGAAGTTATTAAAGTGGTGGATGAGAGGTTAATAAAATAATGGGGTTGAATTAGAAGTTAGAAAATATGGTGGAATGATGGAGTTGAATGGTGGTTATTGTAGAGAATGAAAATTAAATAATAAAATAAATAATAAGATAAAGTAGGCTACTAAAATACAACAAAATATAAAGAAGAAATAATAGTGGAGAATTTACAAAGGAAGACATATATCATGTACATTTTTTTGTTTGCTTTTCTAATATATATTTTTTTATTTTTAATAAGAGATATTTACAACATAAAAACACAATAAAATACTAGAATCAAAATACAACACAGCAATAATTTTTTGGACTTTTTAGTAATTAAGAAAGATAAAATAAAAATTAAGAAAGAATGAATATATACATAATATACAATGTACGTCCAGGTCCCAAAACCCAACTTTTGCAAATGAGCTCCGATTTTAATGAAATCACTTCCGTTGGGTAGATAATTTTTTAACTTGAATTTAAAAGTGAGTTTGGTTAAATTGGATTTCATACAGAGCGGGAATTTGGTTGGAAAGTTGGACTTTATGGCTTTTTCTCTTTAGGATCTAGGAGCATTTATTTGAGATGAAATTTGTTTTTATTTTTGTATTTTTATTTACATTTTTATGAACAAGTTAGAGAAATAATTATACAAAAAGGAGTTGAAATGAAATTATTAAAAATTCATGAAGTTTTGGGCTATTTACATGTGAAAAACTCCTTTAATTTTTGTAGCCTTTTATTGTTAATTTATTTTGTACAACGTAATCTATACTAATTAGTGTGTTTTATTTACAAGAGTCATTTTGTTAATTTATTGATTTTATATACATTTATTTGAGATTTTACTCAGGATTTTGCTAAGATCAAGATATTGAGATGATGAATCGTGGATCCATCACATGGTAGGGCATGTGGAGATGGAGGACGTTCGATCGACATGAAGGCGTAGAGTTGGGAGATCCTGCTGCGAGGAGCCGTAGAAGAAACTCAAAATAAATCAAGTAGTCAAATTAGCACTTTGTTCATGCATTTGTTTTATAAATATATGTAATAATTGCATTTCCAGTGGTCCTTGTTCAAGGGCTCATGTGTGTAACATGAGCATGGACATTGCATGTGGTGAGTGAAACATGTTTCACCCCAGTTCGGGTAGGGACACTTGAGTGTACGAACCTAGGGATAGGCATGCCACCCTTCGAGCTTCCCTTTCAAAATTCATGTGATTGATTCACAGGTTAGGACACACAATAAGGATCAATGAGAATTCACTTCTTCTCCTTGATTCATTAAGACAACATAAACATCGATAAATTTAGCCAAAATTAAATCAAATTCTTCCTGCTAGTAGTATCATGTTTAAGGTGTGATTTTCTCGACTTGCATACATTTAGTGTTAAAATTTCATTACAGTCTTGCGCGTGCATGGAGAATGCTGGAGGCATTATAAGTATCTCTCAAGCATGCATCATGGACTTCACGAATACATCGATTTTTCTCGACCTTCCTCTTGATTTATCACTTAGGATTAAAAGAAATAGGGAATGGTCATTAGACAATGAATAATTGATATGTGCTCACATTAATACAGTGATAACCTAAGCATAAAATTTGGATTGTTTATGCACGTCAAAAAAAATAAATTGGAATAAAAATAACCTTGGATTATGGGAAAGCGATACCCACAATGTACATAGTTTGTGATTGAATGTTGATAGGTGAGGATGTATTCCAAAGATAGTGCCCAAATCCTATTTTTAATCCTACGTAATGGACTCGAAATTTGGATGTTCACTAAATAAAACAGACAAGATAAATCTAGTCGAACCCTTACGGCTCTCATGTGTGAAGTTGGTGAAATCATGGGTATCATTGCTTGCTTGTTTGTGCCTGAATGGGTTTTCACCCAACCCTCCCTAACCCTAGTTGCTCCATCCCAATCTCTACAAATTCAATCATCTTTGTAGATCCACTCCCCCACTGATCCTAACAGTTCCCTGGTTCCCCATCCTTAATTCTTCATCTAGATACTTAGGCTACTCTTTAGCCTAAGTACAGGGGAAACCTTGTACATTCTCTGATTATCCTCCTCGGTCCCCTCCTTTCTCATTGCACATCTATATACTTAGGCTCTTCTCAACCTAAGTATAGGGGGGACCCGAGCCCCTTGTCACCTTCTCTATTTATTTGATCATGCGTCAATTCCCGTGTGCTCGTCTATATGTTGGCATGAGTTATGATTTCATATCACATTATGCTATGAGGACATAGAAAAAAGATAAGTATAGGGTGGTGTACCGTATATATATCATATATACTTTAACCATAGCTCATATTTTGAAATTTTTAAAAATCTTGGGGCTAGGGTATATTATTTTGTGAAATGATTTTCGTAAAAATGTTTGTAAAAGCTTTGAAAATTTTTCTAATTTGTGTAGCATTATTTTCAAAAAAATTGATAATGGTTTGAAAAATAAGATTCGACTCGTTTGGAAAATCATTTAAAAAATATTTGGAAAAAATATATATTATGTGACATGGTTTGGAAAATACTTTCAAAATTATTTTCAAAAAGAAGGGATTAAATTAGATTTATCTATTTCTTCTAACTTTATGCAAAATTTCATAAAGATTTAGAAAATCAAAAACTTTTCTTTAGCAGTTATTATAACTACCGATCTCTAAAATGAGCAGATACTTCTCAATGAGGGAACTAAGGTCTCCCTAGTAGAGTGGGTGGCTAAAAGACAATATGAATGGCACTATATTGAAGTAAGACAAATAGCTGTCTAAAGGACTGTACTTATATCCATATTGGTTGAAAGTAGATGCAACTATTCATATGAGCTTGAGCCAGTCATTATTTTTGTAAGGAAATAAAAAATCCCATAAAAATTTAAAAATTCAAAAATCACAAACCTTAGAGATCCATCCTCGCCCACTTTGTATGAGGGTAAGTGCCTGCAAATAATGAGGGTTTTATTGCCCATAATACAAGATTGATTTTATTCCGAATTATTAAGGTCAATTTGCATCAATTCAATCCCAATTTTAGAGTTGATTATCACTTTGAAGTATGTGACCACAAGCAACGCCTAACATACAATCTCATTTCCTTTAATCCTAGGTTGCCAAAACCAAAGGAGAAAGCAGAAAATAAAATGCAATCGTAAATTAATGATGCATGCAGTCGTTAGGAAGTGATTCGGAGCACTCTCCATGTGGATGCAAAAGTGAATTTGTAACTATTAAATGTTACACTAGATGATGCAAATGAAGAAAATACATACATAAACAACATGAAGAAACTAATTTAGTTTGGATTGATAGAATGATATTTATGTGTGTCCGATAAGTAGGGTTTTTCAGGGGTCTAAATATGTCTCACACAAGATAGAGACACAGTCGTTGTGGAAACCCTCAAGAAACCCTAATTACTTAACAATTAACCCACGACAAATAAATTTGAAAAGAAACAAAGGTGGGGAGTGACGAATTGCAATGTTGACCTACCCTTTAATGTTGTCGGATTGACGAGTGTGTTGCAGTCGGATAGATCCGCGTCGATCAAAAATAACCGCACAACTCGATGAATCGTCGAATGAAAATAAGATGCGGTTTTATGTTTATTTAGCCTGGGCAAGCCCCAGGGTCGACTCAAGGAGGCAAAGGAACAACTCGGGATCAAGTTAGAGTAATTAGATTACGGTTTTCCAAGTGGGATTTTTTTTGGTATTTTTTATGCAATAAAAATGCAAGAATGCAACAATAAGGATGAACTAGGTTATTAAGAAAACGATCACTTAGCCAAATTAATCTTTAATGTCAAATTAACTCGAATCGACCAAGTTATATTTTTCCTATAAACATAATCCAATGATGAATGCAAAATGTATTTTTGGTGGAATTTTTGGATTTAAAATGCATAAATGAAAAATGCAAACTTTTTTGGGGTTTTTGTGCAATTTTCCGTGCAAATGATATGCAAAAATTATGAAAAATTCACTGGAAGTTAAATATGATGAAATGAAGCTACACTAATATTTTTGGAATTTTCTGACACTTTTTTATTTTTTATGAATATTTTACTGAAAATAGAGCGACTGCGGGTCTTTAATTCCTAATTAATTCACGAAGTCAAATCATCCACAGAATGAATTATCTCAAATAGATATTTCATTGAGGAATCCAGGAGAGTTGAAATTTCTCAAAAATATTATTCGTGGAATTAATAAAAATCAATTACCTAAATCACTCTAGAATTTATTTTATGCACAAGACAACTCCTAATTGGACGAAATTTGGACTATGATTAAAGTACACTTCAAGACATCATTCACAATTTTTCACAATTTTTGGAGCAACAAATGACTATGTGCGAATTTTAGAGCATAATTGGGCAAAATGCCACTGATTTTCAATCTCTGATTTTTAATAAATTATCAGATGCTCTCAAAAATATAAATAAATAGTCCCAAGATAAAGAATGAGTTTCTCTGTAATATAATATTTTCTTTGATTAAAAATTATGCTATTTGACTGTCCAAATTAACGATCAAAGTCAGGGGTCTTTTTGTAATACAGAAACTGAAATAATAAACTCAAAACACTTGTGCCTAAGGGCACTTTTGCAATTACTAAACTTGCAATAAAAACAATGCAATTTTCACAATAGAATAAAAAAAGAGAATGAACCTTATTCTTTACCTGCAAGCTACGCAAGATGGGCGGTTAGGGCTTGGAGGAGCAAGTGAAAGTGGGTGTCGGCGTGCGGGCGGAGGAACGCGCGGTGCACGGCCGGCCACGCGCAGGCGATGGCGCGAAGAGACGGCGCTCGAGGGCGCCTGGAAGGCGTGGGAGGTGGTGACTAGTGGCGCGTGACGGCGCGCAGTTGGAGCACGGCGGAGACGGCGCGCAGTGGCTCACGGCGGGGAGGCGTGGCATTGGCGCGAGGATCGGCTGGGGGTGAACGGCGCGGCTAGGGTGCGCGAGGTTGATGGAGGAGCGGGCGGCGTTGACGAGCAAGGGGCGGTCTGGGGGCTGGTGGGCTCGCGGGCGGCGCGCGGGATGGCGTTGGGCGGCCGCGTGAGGTCGAGGGAGCTTGCAGGCAGGGGCACGAAAGGCGGCTGGCCGGAGGGGATGCGGAATGGCGGAGACGAGTGGAGGCGTACGCCTGAGGCGATTGACGGCGACGCGCGTGGGCTGGAGGCGTGGCCTGACACGCGTCCGATGGCGAGGGGGACGGTAGCCGATGGCTGGAGGTGTGGCCCCTCTGCTGGGCGTCGGCGGTCGCGGTGTTCGGCCAAAAGGGGGAGGCGGCGGCGGGGGCTGCTGCTGCTTCCTCCTTGTTTCCTTTTTTTATTTTCTTTTTGTAATTTTTTTGTTGTATTTTTTTAATGTGCAAACAGCAAATAAAATATGAAGAGGAAAATGTGGATTGTGATGATGGTGATTGAAGGTGATGTTTGTGAAATGTTTTGTGATAGTGTTTGGTGAACAAGGGAAAAAATTTGTTAGATAAAAAATTGACAAGATGAAGATAGGGTACTTACCTACGGTTCGCCGGATTGTGGAGCCACGTCGTGCGGCTTCCGTCGTCGCCTCGAGGAGATGGCGGTTGCTCTGAAGCTTGGCAGCGAGTTTCGAAAATCTCCTGCTACGTGGGCGGTGCTCCACGGATCTCACCTAAGCCTTGTCGTCACTCTACCTATTGCGCCACAGCTGTCACCAATGACACATCAAAGGGGGCTCGGGGCTCTCTTTCTCTCAAGAACGGTGGATGAATGTGAATGGAGGAGTGGAGGAGATTATAAAGAGTATGGATGGAGTTAGAGAAGAGATGGAGAGAGTGGAGAAAATGGTGGAGGAAGTGGAGAAGATGTGGCTTGGAGTGGGGGAAAAGAAAGGAGAAGAGGTAAAAGGGGAATAAATAATATAATAATAATAATAATAATATAAAATAAGTAGGCTACTAAAAATAATAATAATTAAAATAATAATAATAAAATAATAAAATCCGAAAATAATAAAAAAATAAATCCGAAAATAATAAAATAAATTCGAAAATAAAGAAAATGGGTGACATGTGGCGGCTCCAGGAGCTGCCACATGTCGCTCCCAGAAAATTCAAAGATTAAATGTAAAAAAAATCAAAAAGAAATAATAAAAGGGATTAAATCAAAAAGTGGTCAACACAAAAGTTGCTCGTCTCAACGAGATCTACAACTTTCGTGAAGAGCCGAAAATCAAATGAAACCATCTGTACAAAAATGTATTTTTGAGTGGTACCTTATAGATATAAAATACTGCATTTTATCTTTTGCAATTTTTTGTCATTTTTAAAAGAGAGAAAAAATAAAAGTAGAGAAAATATGACAAGAATATTTACAATTTAATCTAATTTTTTTTGGATTTTTAATAATGAAGAAAATAAAAGGATAAAATACAGGGGTAAAACGGTCATTATGTACAATATACAAAAGGGGCCCAAAACTCAAGTTTTGCATACGAGCTCCGATTTTAATGAAATTGGTCTTGTTTCGAAGGTCTCTGAATGTATATTACTTTAAAAGTGAGTAGACCTAATTCGAAGGTTGTATGAGAGAGATATGTGCATTTTAAGGTCTAAGGTCTTCAACTTGGATTGGGGTTTTATTGGTCAATTTTGCAAGTTGGTATTTTTTTGATATTTTTCTTTACTTAGTGTTAGTAATATATACAGAATAGAGTTGGTTTTATTGGATTTGGAGTTAGTGTAAAATATATACAAATAAGATATTTTATCTAATATACAGGTGAATATTTACAAGTGAACTTGGCTGCTTATTTTATGCAAATATGAATGTTAAAATGCAGATATTATGCTTGCATGCATGAATGCTAATTATGCAATATAAGTAGAAATATGCCTCTAATTACTCCGGAACAAAGCTCTATTTTCAACTTTTAGAGTGATGAATTGCAGATTCATCAACCCCCTATACTTAAACCTTGCTCCTCCCCGAGCAACTAAAATGAAATGCAAGAGTGAAAGGATTTTGGGTTCCATGCCAAGGTCATGAACAAAAGTTGAAAATGGAGCTTGACTCGACCTTTGGATTAATTGTGTGGCGGAACCTTATTGGGATCTGAATTTAAGACCTAACAGACTTCAAGTTCCACAAGTCTTCTATTCAAGACGCCTCAAAAGTCAGGTCAGAACAAATCCTCAAACGCAAATTTCTGATGACTATGATTCTTACTTGTACTGTGTAAGTGAAATGTAACTCTCCACATCAGAAATGGCTCAGAACCAGCCTCCTCTAACAAGGTAACTCAATAACCTGGTCCAGCAACTCTTTCCTCGAGGAGCGGGGTATTCCCTTCTAAGTTCAAGTGCGACCAGCTCAAGAGGAGGGGGTGGAGAAAGAATGGACGGTAGCCAGTGTAGCTACCTATCCCGGGATGCCTGACCAGTGTAGCCAAGTCATCCAGCTGCAGACTTCTTGCTAATATACATACTCCGACAGGCAATATTTTTTTTTGGCATGTATATTTTTTTTTTGAGTTTCTTGCATTTTTTTTCTTTTTTTTTCTTTTTCTTTCTCTTTTTTTTTGGAACTATATACAAGCTGCAGCATATACATCAGAGTTTTTCCTCTTGAGCCAGTAGACTATCCCTCTTTTGAAGCATTATTGCAACCCACAGCGTCCTGTCCTTAGACTTCAACACCACAAGACTAGGTTGAGATGCACTACCCTCCCTAGAGGACGGATGTTTCCACCCGTGTGCTACTCCAAGCTAAAGGATTCTACCTCCTCACCACCTCATCAATGAAGAGCTACGTGCATTGTGCTTTGTCCAAGTTAGGTCACTGTCTAAAAGAATCATGCGTGTGCACGAGATATTCTACTTAGACTAATCAAGATGACATGTGAACATAGACTTGCGGACTCAAAGAATTAAGTCACTTGACCTGAAAAAATCTTAACTCCAGTTCCTATAAGGTTCCTCTAAAATTAGGTGGATTAAGGTTAAATCAAGTCCATCCTCAATATCTACTCATAACTCGGTTCAGAACCCACTAACTTTTCACTTTGCATATGCATGATATGCAGATGAGGTGTAGATGACATGCTACGAATGAAATGCAAGACTCTTTTTTTTTGAAATGCAAGGATGATATGCAAGAGTAAATAAGAAGCCTTATTTTCAACACATTTTTTTATAAGTATACAACAATTTGTATTATTTACAACAAGTTTTTTAGTTTATAATAATATACATAGTATACCAGTTTTTTTGGTATACATCCTATTTTACAACAAATCTTACAAGAGTATTATTTACAAGAATTTTACAACCTTATTTTTTTACAAGAATTATACATATTATACAAGTAAATTTTTTTATTTTCACCCACCCCGTACTTATTGCATAATATATACAAAAATACGCGAAAATACGCGAAAGTACGAGCTATGGGTAAAGTATATATGTAATATATACACGCCCACCTATACTTAGTGTGTGCTATGTCCTCAGAGCACAAAAAGCGACTAAAAGACATAGCTCGGGCTAAGCGTAGGAGAGCTAAAATTACAAAAATCGTATAGAAGTCGCACCGCCCCCCTATACTTAGGCTCTTGCAGCCTAAGTGTAGAAGAAGATCAAAAATGGGGCGAACGAGGACAAGAGGGGAAATGGATGAGTATATACATGGTGGGCATCGGTCCCCCCTATACTTAGGCTCTAGTCAGCCTAAGTATAGGATAAGAGTGAGTATCAGAACCGATGTGATCTGGAGGATGTACAATCAATAGATGCGGGTCACTCTCCCCCCTATACTTAGGATCTGGTTATCCTAAGTATAGTCATGAAATGAGATGAGCCGGGGCGAGTGATTCGGATCACTGGGGAGGGAGGGAGAGAAAGCATATACAAGAAAGAGTGAGAATATACAAGGATTAAGAAGGTTTGTGACGAACCTTCTTGCAGACGTGAGGAGGTGGATAATATACATATGTGTCACTGTCGAAATCGTCCTCAGATGAATAATAGTGAGGTGTAGGGATCGTCCAACGAGGGTCGACACACGGCTGCTTGCTTAGATAAGGCTTGAGAACAGCCGAACTGAGCTCACTCATATAAATTACCTTGTCCGGGCCAGATGAGGACTCCTCAGAAAATTCCTTCTCCGGTGTGTTGAAGGAAACTTTCTTAGTCGGTTTTCTAGAACCTGAATCATTGAGAGGGAGATGAGAGAGACGCGCCTTGAGAGGTTCGGGGGAACTCCTCGAGGAATCAATTCTCGACTTCCTCTCACTAAATAGCCGACTAGAAGAGGGAGCAACTGTGTTTTTATGTGGAGTCAATTTAATCTTGGTTGCTTCCTTTGAAGGTCTGGGATGTGGTGTGGTGCTGACCATGGATTCCTCTTCAGACGAGTCACCATATAGATTGTAATATTCCTGAAGGGTCAGCACACGGCTCGGGAAGGTGCTAGTGGTCTCAGTTGGCTTGGCATTATTGGGCTCTTGTGTCGGATCATCAAAATGGTCAAGGCAATCAACAAAGGTCATGTCCGACTTAATGATAGCTTTTGGTTGTGAGTCCTCCTTAGAAGCTGTCACGGTGGTGGTGCAAGCAATTGATGGAGTGGAGGTGTGGGGAGTTTCAGATTCAACGGTCGTCCGGGCAGTCGGTCTTTCAGGTGTAGCAGAGAGGTGGGACTCATCTACCTCTCGATGGTTACAACTGTCAGCGGATGTGCGGGTCACCTTAGAGTAAAGTGTATCAAAGAATGGGTGAGGTCGGAGTGCTCCCAATGCTGAGAAATCGATCTCCCGAGTCTCGCAATCTATAGACGCTTTAGCTGAGGCTAAGAACAGCTTCCCGAGAATAATCGGAGACTGGGTAAACTCTCCTCGGTGCTCGATGTCAATGATCGTGAAGTGCACCTGGAGTAGAGCACCTTGGAAAGTAATGATGACTGAAATATTTCCTCTAGACCGTTTGATGGATCAATCAGCCAGCTGAACGATCTCTCTCGACTTTCTGATTGGCCTGAGTTTGAGCTTGTCAAACACAGAGGTCGGGAGGATATTTATTGGAGAGTCATCATCGATTCTTCCATGGGTAAAGATTGTGTCTTTGATTTCACATTCAACCCTAGGCAACCGCTTCACTCTGCGGCTCTTGGTCTTTCGTCCCATCACCAAGGAAGTGGCCATAGACACTATGTGTCTCTCAGTCCTTGTTCTCTTCTTACCCGACCTCTTGGGCATCAATTTACTCTTTACAAATCTCTTGAGGTCGGGGAAGTGATTTATGGCCTTTATTAAGGGAAGTTTAAAGATCAATTCCTCATCAAGTGCTTCCCTTGGGGTGGAATCCAATTTTTTAAAATCATTTTCATTTTCAATTTTTATGTGAATTTTTTATTTTTCAAATTTTTTGGTGTTTTTGATGGATGAATGATCAGACTCTGGATTGGAGGGTAAGTGGTTAGTAGAAGAGGGAGATAGAATGGACTCTAGCTGTACAGACGGTGTGGGTTCCCTGATGCTTGCTCGGTTTTCAACATCAGATCTACTTACTTCCTTCTCCACTTTCATACCTAGGCTGGCCGAAATTGAGTGCAATATGTTCATGACATCTATTAACTCGTTACCAAATGATTCATTTTTCTTAGTAAGTCTAGAGATGTCATCCTCCACAAAATTCGCATGACAAGTCATGGGAGAGTTCTGCTCAAGTGGAGGGTACTGCTGAGACTTTGGGTGCTCATACTCAACATACCTAGAATCTGGCATGTAATGTTGGGTTGAGTATGGACTATCCAAATGGCAAATATTGGTCGGAGCCTCATATGATGGAGTCAATGAAACATGGACTAATAAGTCTAGGTCATGAGTCCACTCTTGTGAATGTGTAAGCTCTCCAAATGAAGGCTGGTTAATGGAGGCTTGATCACTAAAGTCAATCAAGTCTGGGAAATCAGGATATGTGGGCCTCTCCTTTTGGTATGTTGGATCGACCATGTTGTGCCCCAAGGTCAAGTCGGGATGTGTATATGCTGATTGTTGTATGGTCCCTACTTGAGGTGAGAATGAAGTATGCTGGGGCATATAATTTTGCCAATCATCTGTCTCAGCAGTGGCTTGCTCTTCATTCGAGTCTTTGATTCTTGCAAGCTCTCGAGAGTAAGGACAGTCAGCCCAAGGTGGAAGTGGATCCGGAGTGTTAGAATATGGAGTAGGTGAGAAATGCGAAGAAGTGGAGAAATCAGTCGAAGTTCTGACTTCATAATCGGGTTGAGGTGGGACCGACCACGGGTAAGGGTCTCCAGTGGATGGCAGAAGATACATGGAAGAAGGAGAACGTAAAGATGAACGGTATATGGTCAAGGAGGAATGACCAGAGGTCACAGGGTATAGGGACCAATATCCCGACATCTTGAAGAGGATATGTAAGTAGAATGAGGAAGAAAATACGTAGTTACGCAGGATAACACACACGGACAGACACAAAGACAAACGCAAGAGCAAACCCTGAATTCACACTCAACACGGTGAAGGACCCGAAGGGCCGAAACCGAGTCCAATTAATCTTGTCAATTTTAAGTGTAATTTTTCAAGCAAGATAGCAAGGAGTTACGCAGCCTATAGGGAAGTCGGCTCAGAGCCGGATGCGTCTTCCTTGTTTAACCTGTCGCCTAAGATACCGCCGGTCCTTCCTTTCTTCGCTCCTATCCGGAGTTAGGGACTCAAAGATCGTGCCCCTATCTACCTGCAAGCAGGTGGAGGCTGACAAAGCTAGGCCTTGTCGGGAAGTACCGCTGGTTCGCCCCTGACTACCCGCGAACAGGCGGAGGCTGCTTGGTACTGGTCAATGAGCTAAAAGTATCCAACTCGTGATATTTGCTAGGATCAGTTGGCCCGTGATATGGAAGGCGGGGATTTTGGCTCTGCCTTAAAGTGTCCACACACACTCAAGTACCCTCACTCAGCCTGAAAACAAGATCGGGGTTACTCTCCCGCAAACAAGGGTTAATTTTAGTCAATTTTTTTTGGTCCAATTCAATTAGCAGTCCTGATTTTAAAGATTAGTTGTCACTGATATTAATCCACACAAGCAATCACGTCTACCGTCCAGTCCCAATTCCTTTATCCTAGGTTAGAAAACTGAGAGAGAGAGAGAGAATCGGAAAAAACCGATGCAATCGAGAAACGATGATGAATGCTTGAGTAAGAAGACTTACAGTGCCTCCAGCTCTCTACAATGCAAGATGCAGTACTGAATTGAAATTTTTACACTAAATGAATGCAATCGATGAAAAGCCGCTCCTAGACAAGCAATTCTATTAGCAAGTGAAGCACAGGTTGATTTGACTAGATCTGCGGTCTAAGTGCGTCTTTTAAGTGATGTGTGGTCCTAGAAAATTACGAGCACAAGCAAATCCTAGAGTGGCTCGAGGAGCCGCTAGTGCAAGCCTAGTCTAAAATTCAAACCACACAGCAGACGGGGACACAGTTTCACTATGTTTACACACGCGAGAACCCAAACGGGAATCGCTGTAAATGCAGACACTTTTTTTACAAAAATCTTTTTAGCGTCCAACAGTCGACTTGATCCACGAATCGTCGGCCTCCGATGCACTTCGAGATACGTCGACTTCAAGAAAGCCGCTCCAAGTCCACCGGACCCTCGCACAAAAAGATGGAATTATGTCAGAGAGATATATACAGAAATGGTCAGAAAAATAATTAAATAAAAAATGAATAATTACAATGCGGCTCGGGGGTCAGACTACCCGAGTGAATGGGAAAACGTAAATCTAATTTTTCTAAAGTGATCCTAAGCCGTTTGCCTCCCCGGCAACAGCGCCATTTGACGAACCGCGATGTTGACCTACCCTTTAATGTTGTCGGATTGACGAGTGCGTTGCAGTCGGATAGATCCGCGTCGATCAAAAATAATCGCACAACTCGATGAATCGTCGAATGAAAATAAGATGCGGTTTTATGTTTATTTAGCCTGGAAAAGCCCCAGGGTCGACCCAAGGAGGCAAAGGAACAACTCGGGATCAAGTTAGAGTAATTAGATTACGATTTTCCAAGTGGGATTTTTTTGGTATTTTTTATACAATAAAAATGCAAGAATGCAACAATACGGATGAACTAGGTTATTAAGAAAACGATCACTTAGCCAAATTAATCTTTAATGTCAAATTAACTCGAATCGACCAAGTTATATTTTTCCTATAAACCTAATCCAATGATGAATGCAAAATGTATTTTTGGTGGAATTTTTGGATTTAAAATGCACAAATGAAAAATGCAAACTTTTTTGGTGTTTTTGTGCATTTTTTCGTGCAAATGATATGCAAAAATTATGAAAAATTCACTAGAAGTTAAGTATGATGAAATGAAGCTACATTAATATTTTTGGAATTTTCTGACACTTTTTGATTTTTTTATGAATATTTTACTGAAAACAGAGCGACTGTGGGTCTTTAATTCCTAATTAATTCACGAAGTCAAATCATCCATAGAATGAATTATCTCAAATAGATATTTCAATGAGGAATCCAGGAGAGTTGAAATTTCTCAAAAATATTATTCGTGGAATTAACTAAAAATCAATTACCTAAATCACTCTAGAATTTATTTTATGCACAAGACAACTCCTAATTGGACGAAAAAGTGTCAGAAAATTTCAAAAATATTAGTGTAGCTTCATTTCATCATATTTAACTTCCAGTGAATTTTTCATAATTTTTGCATATCATTTGCACGAAAAATTGTACGAAAACTCCAAAAAGTTTGCATTTTTCATTTATGTATTTTAAATCCAAAAATTCCAAAAAAATCCATTTTGCATTAATCATTGAATTAGGTTTATAGGAAGAATACAATTTGGTCATTTTGGATTAATTTCACATTAAAATTAAATTTGGCTAAGTTGTTGATTTTCTTAATAACCTAGTTCATTCACATTCTGCATTTGACATTTTCTATTGCATAAAAAATCACAAAAAAAATCCCACATGGAAAACCGCAATCTAATCCATCTAACTTGACCCTGAGTTGTTCCTTTGCCTCCTTGAGTCGACCTTGGGGCTTGCCCAAGCTAAATAAACATAAACACGCAACTTAACTCATTCGACGATTTAATCGAGCCGTGCGGTTATTTTTTATCGACGCGGATCTATCCGACTGCAACGCACTCGTCAATCCAACAACATTAAAAGGGTAGGTCATCTGCGTTCGTCAAATGCTATTTGACTGTTCAAATTAACGATCAAAGCCAGGGGTCTTTTTGCAATACAGACACTGAAATAATAAACTCAAAACACTTGTGCCTAAGGGCACTTTTGCAATTACTAAACTTGCAATAAAAATAATGCAATTTTCACAATAGAATTAAAAAAGAGAATGAACCTTATTCTTCACCCGCAAGCTACGCAAGATGGGCGGCTAGGGCTTGGAGGAGCAAGTGAAAGTGGGCGGCGGCGCGCGGGCGGAGGAACGCGCGGCGTACGGCCGGCCACGCGCGGGCGGCGGTGCGAAGAGACGGCGCTCGAGGGGCGCCTGGAAGGCGCGGGAGGTGGGGACCTGCGGCGCGTGACGGCGCGCCTGAATGTGCGCGTACGCGCGCAGTTGGAGCGCGGCGGAGACGGCGCGCGGTGGCTCACGGCGGGGAGGCGTGGCGTTGGCGCGAGGATCGGCTGGGGGTGAACGGCGCGGCTAGGGCGCGCGAGGTTGATGGAGGTGCGGGCGGTGTTGACGAGCAAGGGGTGGTCTGGGGGCTGGTGGGCTCGCGGGCGGCGCGCGGGATGGCGCTGGGCGGCCGCGTGAGGTCGAGGGAGCTTGCGGGCAGGGGCACGAAAGGCGGCTGGCCGGAGGGGATGCGGAATGGCGGAGACGGGTGGAGGCGCGTGCCTGAGGCGGTTGACGGCGACGCGCGTGGGCTGGAGGCGTGGCCTGACGCGCGTCCGATGGCGAGGGGGACGGTGGCCGATGGCTGGAGACGTGGCCCCTTTGCTGGGCGTCAGCGGTCGCGGTGTTCGGCCAAAAGGGGGAGGCGGCGGTGGCGGGTGCTGCTGCTGCTTCCTCCCTGTTTCCTTTTTTTAATTTTCTTTTTGTAATTTTTTTGTTGTATTTTTTTTAATGTGCAAACAGCAAATAAAATATGAGGAGGAAAATGTGGATTGTGATGATGGTGATTGAAGGTGGTGTTTGTGAAATGTTTTGTGATAGTGTTTGGTGAACAAGGGAAAAAATTTTGTTAGATAAAAAATTGACAAGATGAAGATAGGGTACTTACCTACGGTTCGCCGGATTGTGGAGCCGCGTCGTGCGGCTTCCGTCGTCGCCTCGAGGAGATGGAGGTTGCTCTGAATCTTGGCAGCGAGTTTCGAAAATCTCCTGCTACGTGGGCGGTGCTCCACGGATCTCACCTAAGCCTTGTCGTCGCTCTACCTATTGCGCCACAGCTGTCACCAATGACACATCAAAGGGGGCTCGGGGCTCTCTTTCTCTCAAGAACGGTGGATGAATGTGAATGGAGGAGTGGAGGAGATTATAAAGAGGATGGATGGAGTTAGAGAAGAGATGGAGAGAGTGGAGAAAATGGTGGAGGAAGTGGAGAAGATGTGGCTTGGAGTGGGGGAAAAGAAAGGAGAAGAGGTAAAAGGGAATAAATAATAATATAATAATATAAAATAAGTAGGCTACTAAAAATAATAATTAAAATAATAATAATAAAATAATAAAATCCGAAAATAATAAAATAAATTCGAAAATAAAGAAAATGGGGTGACATGTGGCGGCTCCAGGAGATGACAGATGTCGCTCCCAGAAAATTCAAAGATTAAATGTAAAAAAAATCAAAAAGAAATAACAAAAGGGATTAAATCAAAAGTGGTCAACACAAAAGTTGCTCGTCTCAACGAGATCTACAACTTTCGTGAAGGGCCGAAAATCAAATGAAATCATCTGTACAAAAATGTATTTTTGGGTGTACCTTATAGATATAAAATACCGCATTTTATCTTTTGCAATTTTTTTGTCATTTTTAAAAGAGAGAAAAAATAAAAGTAGAGAAAATATGACAAGAATATTTACAATTTAATCTAATTTTTTTTGGATTTTTAATAATGAAGAAAATAAAAGGATAAAATACAGGGGTAAAACAGTCATTATGTACAATATACAAAAGGGGCCCAGAACTCAAGTTTTGCATACGAGCTCCGATTTTAATGAAATTGGTCTTGTTTCGAAGGTCTGTGAATGTATATTACTTTAAAAGTGAGTAGACCTATTTCGGAGGTTGTATGAGAGAGATATGTGCATTTTAAGGTCTAAGGTCTTCAACTTGGATTGGGGTTTTATTGGTCAATTTTGCAAGTTAGTATTTTTTGATATTTTTCTTTACTTAATGTTAGTAATATATACAGAATAGAGTTGGTTTTATTGGATTTGGAGTTAGTGTAAAATATATACAAATAAGATATTTTATCTAATATACAGGTGAATATTTACAAGTGAATTTGGCTGCTTATTTTATGCAAATATGAATGTTAAAATGCAGATATTATGCTTGCGTGCATGAATGCTAATTATGCAATAAAAGTAGAAATATGCCTCTAATTACTCGGGAACAAAGCTCTATTTTCAACTTTTAGAGTGATGAATTGCAGATTCATCAGGGAGTTAAAATTTATTTTAACTCTGCAACAAAGATGTATATAGTGTGCAAGTATATGTTGAGTGTCGAATACAGGGAGCAAGCGGGATAAATCGGGCAAAGAATGCGAAAATGTGATTGTGAACTATTTATCTATATGTCTTTTTTGTGGGTTTTTATATTTTCAGTTTTTTATTTTAGTTTTATATTTTATATTTTGATTATTTTAATTTTCTATTTTTCTATTTTCTTTTTATACTTTTACATTTTTTTGTTTTCTTTTTCTTTTTATAAAAGAGATATAATATATAAGGTTATATACAATATACGATATTATAAATATAAATAATAAAAAATAGTCAAAATAAAGAAAACAAAATATTTTTGGATTTTAAAATATTTTTACTATTTTTGTGAATTTTATGAATTTTTATTAATCTTTATATTGTAAAGTCAAAAACACCCTACAACATGGTTTAATTAAATACTCGAAATTAAAATGGAGATGAAAAATAGAAAATAGTATCGAAATTTCTCCAAAATAATTTTTATACAATAATATATAGAAATTTTAGAAATAGAGAATACATTTTTTATATTTTTAGAGATTTTTTAAATTTTTATAAGTATTTTTAGGGTTTTTCAATTTCTAAGAGTTTTCTTTTATAATTTTAAGGAGTATTGGTCTAAAATTTTAAAATAACTAAATAAATAAGAAATACATTTTTGGAATTTTTCAAAAAGATTTTATATTTTTATGTACTTTCTACTGTAGATAAGGATAAATAAGGTTGTTTTTTATTTTTAATAAATATTAAAAAATCCTAAAATTGAAAAATAAATTGATGGCATGAAAGTGTGTGCAATAGGAATTTAGATCTATTTGTGCGAATTTTTTCAAGAAAAAATACTATTTTAAATAAATAGAGACAACAAAAAGAAACTACACTACTAGTAGGGGTATTTTTGTAAATAAAAATAAGTTCGAGGACCTCGTTGTAATTTAAAAAAAAGTTACAACTAAGATTGAAATTTAGATCACTAAAAAGAAATATGATAAGCTGCAAGGTCCTCCGTGTAAAATATGCACCTTACGTGGGCGGTCACGTGAGGTGAGTTGGTCGAGGACCAAGTTGTAATTACACAAAATCCGGGGGGTTGAACACAAATATTACAGAAATATTCAATGGTAGAGGAATGCTTTTATGATAATAAATAAAATACAAAAGCGAACGGGGTTAAATTCTAAATACCCAAAACCTTTATGTGAGCGGACATCGAGATGTGCTTCACTTATCCACATGGCGCATCAACGTGCGATGATACTGCTTCGACGATCAAGGGAAGGATTAGATCATGCATATGAAATCGACGATCGAGGCAGGAAACGAATGAACGGTTGTTGTGCATCCGAAAGAATTGACTCAGATCGACGGCGGAGGGCTGACGATGAACAGGGAAGCACCGCCAGCGAAGCGAGTTTTCTCCATCAAGATCTCCTCCTCCGACCTGCTCTAAAGCTCCAAATTGGCCCAAATAATCTTGAAAGAGTCCTCAACCTAACGACCGTGTCAAAATTGTGTGACAAGCAACGGTGTGCCGCCGTGTGGTCAGGGAGAGGTGACGGCTCCAGGTACCTCCAATGATCAAAAATTGATGCCCACTGGCATCTTTTGGCCTCCAGACCCTGCAAAATATGTTAAAACATAAGAAAAGAGGGCCCAGGGGGCTCTAGATGGTGAGATGGTAGAAGGGGTGCGCCTGGTGGTGACCTTCAGCGTACGGCAGAGAGAGGAGGTTGGGTCTCCATATCCACAAGGGATCTGGGTGATCTGGGTTGCCTGGGATGACGGAGGAGCAAAGGAGCAGAAGTGGAGGTGGTCTAGTGTGGTGGAGAATGGTCGGATAATAGTTGGAGGGGTTCGTCGGAGCTTTGCTTCGGCGAACTACGAATTTGGCTTTTACGGCTAATGCGAGTGGATGTGTGTTAAACTAATGCTAGGAATCAAATGCAGAAATTGAAGCTAAATTAGAAAGCGATAAAATGATCTCAAATGAAGCTGCGCCATGAGATTGGACCTCGCGGCCAAGGGTGGTTGGAGATGGGTGGAGACGTCCTTCAACTCGCCTAGCCGCGCCTCCAAGGAGCTGAAGAGTTACCTGTCACCTCACTCAATCCGAAGCTCGAAGAAGGAGGGCCAAAGCGGGTTCAAAGAGGTTCAAAATCGAGAGATAAGTTGGGTGTGGTTTTGAAGCGAATCAAAGCTCCTCGACCCAAGCAATCACGTGTGTGTGATAGGGATAGATCGAGGAGGAAAAAGCGTAAAGGAAGCGAGGCAAATTGGTAAAAGTATTGGTCAGTAAAATATTGAGACGACAGACTAGAAAGCAAGTCTGACACACCTAGGACGATGGGAAGAGAGTTGACTGGAGTCAACTAGCACCGTGCCCTAGTTAGTCCACGTGGACTAACCAGGAGAAATCATCTTGGAAGATATTTAGAAAATAGATATTAAATAATAAGATTTTATTAATTTTAGATTATAACATGAAAAAATTTTATTATTTTATTAATTATTTTATTGTGATTTTTATTTATTTATTAGAGATATATAATTACAAGTTAGCTTTAGGGTTAATGTATGTGTATATTTATCTATATTTTAGATCTTTTATGTTTATTTTGTATTTTTGATTTTATTAATTTAATTTAATATTTTATATAATTATAACTTATTTTTATATACATAAATATTTTTTTATTATATTTTTATGATATGTTATATACACTTAATTAAATAAGTCTATTTGTTATATAGGTATAGTTATAGGTATTTCATCTATATGTTTTATATAGATATTTTATTTTAGTATTTTCTTTATGGTTTTATTTCATTTTTAATATGTACATATATTATAAATAGTATTTATAAAAATATGAAATTCTCAAAATAGTAATGAATAAATAAAATGAATATTTTAATCGGTATACTATACAATAGGGGTCCAAAACTTAACTTTCACACATTGACTCCAAAAAACTGAAACCACCTTATTAGAAAGCTTATTAACAATTAAAGATGATTTTAATATATTTTGAGTTTTTATTTGAGATATATGGGTCTGGGAAGTTGGGAATTTGGAATTTTATTTAGACTATAATTTTTACATTATATATTATTTTTATATAAACTCGATTTTATATTTTTCGATATTTTATTGTTTACAACTTTCATGTACAAAGTTTCTTTATTTGAGTATAAAAAGTGTAAAATAAAATAGGTCTCGTATAAAGAATGCATTAATAAAAGGGAATTTTATTGTATTTTGGCCCTTATCTCCCCCCCACTTTATTCCTTGCCGACCTAATCATCAAGATGCCTAGGTCTCGGGGTTTAGGGTCATAAAATATCTTCGATATTTTATTCCTTTTCTTTTATTTTCTTTATTCTATAATTGACATTAAAAATAGTATTTGTACACAATGTATGCAACAATGAGTGAATGTTAATTTATGCAAATTAAGGTTATTTACATGCATTTCCTGGGGTTTTAAGGCCAAAATGATATAATAAAGGTGATGAAATGGAGATTCATCACCCCCCATACTTTCCTTTGTTAGTCCCTAGCAAACACTTATGCAATAAGTGCATAAAAAGAAAAATAAAGGAAAGAAAAAGAAAGAAAGTGGATTGAGTTTAATTATCAAACTTGTCATCACAAAATCAAAGCTTAAGTCGGACCTTTAGAATTTTAGCACGGGTGGAACCTTAATGGTAATCAAATTTGAAATCCAACAACCTTTGAGAATCCAAAAAACTGCTCAAGTCCCCTCAATAGCCAGGCCCGAATATTTCAACTCCTACGCAAACCCTTATGACTATGATTTTGACGTGTACAGTGTAAGTGATAGTGGCTCCCCTCAACTCAAATGATAGAGATTGACTTCTCTAGTACGATAACTCAGTGATTCCTCAGTCCAGAAACTCCTTCCTTGAGGAGCGGGGTATTCCCTTCTAAGTTCAAGTGACAACCAGCTCAAGAGGAGGGGGTGAAGAGAAGAATGGATGGTAGCAGTGTAGCTACCTATCTTAGGATTCAAGACTAGTGTATTCAAGTCATCCAGCTATAGGATCACAAGATATGACTTTGAAGCTCAAGCTTGCTTATTGACTATACAAATATATACACTCTGGCAGGCATTTTATTTCAATCAGGCATGTCCACTTTTTTTTTGAATTTTTACTTTTGCTTTTTTTGACATATTATATATAACATATACATAAGGAGTTTTTATTCTTGAGCCAGTAGACTAACCCTCTTTTGAAGCATGATTGCAACCCACACTCTACTATCTTTAGATATCTACGCCACTAGATGGGTTGGGTGTACTTCCTTCCCTATACGGGGACAAATGTTTCCACTTGTGTGCATCTCATACCGACAAATCCAATCCCCTCACCACTCCAACTGAGTTGAGCCAAGCGAAAGGTGCGGGTGTATAAGTTAGGTCATTATCGACAAGAGCCATGTGTAAGCTTCGAGATACTCTACTTAGGTAGTCAAGAATCCGTTGAACCAAGTCTTGTGATCCTCAAAGAATTAAGTCAACTAGACCTGAAGTACCTCAATCCCAATTCCTATAAAGTTCCTGTTAATAGGTAGATTTAAGGTCCAATCAAGCTCCAATCTTCGGATTTTACTTAGATTTGTTCAATTATCAAACTCAATCTAAAAATGCTAATGCTATGAGGAAAATATTTTTATGATGCAATTTTCCAAAGTTTTGAACTTTTTATGGATTTTTGAAAAGATGATGCAAATGTAATTATTGGATTTTTCAACAAGATTTTGCATGTATTTTTGGATTTTAGTTTGAAAATGTTTTGGGCTTTTTGAAGACACAAGATTTTGGCTGAAAATTAGGTACAAATATTTACACGGGGATGCATCTTATATTTACAAGAATAAATTTTTAACAATTTACAAGGGATAAGTGGTCATCTTTATAGATATACAGTTGATAAAGAATTTTTAGGGTGATGTATATTTTTCTCAAGCTTATTTGAAACTCATTTTACAAACAATTTTGAAAACAAAAGTCCAAAATAATTTTTATAAAGAGTTTTTACAAACATTTACACACATTTGAAAATCATTTTGCAAAGGTTCTTCAAATAGTATATATAAATTTTTCAAAATATTTTTGCAACCATTTTCTAAACCATTTGCACATCGTTTTTCAAACATTTTTATTTCACACAAGGAAAATAAATTTTTCAAAACAAAACAATTTTACAAAGGTTGAAGTATTTAACAAAATGTTTACAAATAGTTTTTAAAAGATTTTTTAAAATATTTCAAACTATTTTTCAAACATTTTGCGTAAAATAATTTTACCTGATTTATTAATCAAGATATACAAAAATAATTTGAGGAATATCAACATCTTTTTGTTAAGTGTTTTTAATGAATTTAGTAAGAATTTTTAGCCATCATTAGTATTAAAAATACGAAAGTACGAGTTATGGCTAAAGTATATACTCAGTATATATGACCCCCATATACTTAACTTGAGTTATGTCCTCATAGATCAGAAAGAAAAAGAGAAGACATAACTCGTAATGAGTATAGAATAAGAAATGAATGAATGAATGAGAAGTCGACCGTCCCCTCTATACTTAGGATCAAATAGTCTTAAGTATAACAGACTATACACAAAGTAGGGAGGGTCAAGGGTAGGAATGAACAGATCGTACTCAGACTATCTCCCCCTAATCTAGAGGTAAGATATCCCTAAGCATAGACAAGAAGAGAAGACAGTGGAGATGATCGAAAAAATGATAGAACTTGGGGTGCACACCCCCTATACTTAGGACAAAGTGCGTCCCAAGTATAGAAGACTAACAAAAAGGGGCGACACCTTTTTGGTAGAAAACGAAGAATGAAAAGGAAAAGAGAAAAGAAGAAAAGAAGAAAAGAGAGGTAAAGATAGAAGAAGATATCGAGGAGAATGTACACATCACTCCCCCTATACTTAGCGTAAAAGAAGCCCTAAGTATAGGTGACAACAAGAGTGATGAAACGAATGAAGAATGAGCACTCAGCTCGTCCACCCCCCCCCCCATACTTAGGACAAAGTACGTCATAAACAAGGCACGCATGAGAATGGGGTGGATGAGCGAAACAGGAGACGGACAGAGATAAACGAAAGCGAATATACAATAGAGTGGATGTACAGAAAATCAAGAAGGTAGAAAGCGAACATTCTTGTGGGACCGTTGAGGAATGGATCCGATAAAGTGGATATCGATATCGAGGTTCACCTGGTGAAGATCCTCAACTGTCGTAGAGTGAGAAGGTGTAGACGGGTCAGTGGAAGTAGTGTGGCTAGGTCTGGCCTTAGGTGTCTCACTAATATCAAAGTGAAATGGGACGAACTCATCATCAGAAGAAGTATGGTCAAGTTCATCCACCGAGGTCTCTCCTAGGTCAAAACCAAAAGGAAAACTCATCTCTGAAAGTATTCGTGTCATGTTCATCCTCTAAAGTCTCAATTGGATCACCATTCTCAACAAAAGGCCTGAATTCCTATATAAAAGCAACAAGATCAAATTATATCTTAGTCTCATTATTATGTGCCCTCCGCTCAATAGTGTCAATCATGTAAAACTCAATGATGTCATCAACACATCGCCAGACACCAGAAGAAGGAACTCCGAGGTCCATGCTTTTTGAGTATTCCTCCTTGGAGAGGAATTCTTAGGTCTCGGTGGAATCCAACATGCAACAAGAGTCTCTGATAGACTCATCAAGGTCATAGTCCTCGGGGTCAGCCAAGATAGGTGAAATCACATCATAAGCAGGTCTTCGGTTGGCAGTAAGTGCAGTGATAATAACATTGCTCCCGTCAAGAGGATGGAAGCGGGTCTCTCATGATCCATAGTCAATAATGACCCGTGCAGAGGCAAGGAAAGGTCATCCTAGGATTATTGGAGAGTGCTCCCCAGTGGAGTCTCCATGGGCAATATGACAAAATCAACGGTTAGCTCATGCCCTAAATCGAAATGACGGCATTTTCTAGAATACCCTTCAACCTCTTTATTGATTCATCATCAAACTGAACGATCATCCTAGTTTTCTTTAGAGGCCCTAAGTGAAGAGAATGTACTGGCAAGAAGGGCATGCTACTAATCGAAGCACCGTCGCAAGGAGAGTGTGATCACAAGTATGGTTAGAGATAGTGCAACGAATGAAAGGTGTGGTAGTCTTCCTCTTCCTAGGGATAGGACGGTGTGTGATGGCATGGGTCGTGGACATGGTCAAGATATGATGCTCAGATATGATCCTCTGCTTTCTCTTCTTGGGAAGAGGAGCAAATAATTGGGTCATGGCCTGGTAAAGTGGGGCTTTAATGATCTCATGAATGGTGGCCACCACTTCGTGTCCAGTTAGCATTTTTTGGATTTTTGGATCTCCTCCACACAAGGGAGGAGATAAGAATCATCATCTTCACAAGGATAGCCAAGAGCAGTCTATAGAGTGGCATCCTTGGGTCAAAGGTGGGACAGGGTGTGAGTGGTTGTGTGGTCTCTAGCAAGCGAGCCCTCTCCTCAGAGTCTGAATTGACCAGGTATCTCGCAAAATCTTTTTTTATATTTATTTTTTCTCATTTTTTTTGTATTTTTGACGATTGCAAGCTTTCATGGGAATCCTCAAATGAATCAGTATCGTCAGATCGTGAAGCATCAATAGGGCTCTTATTTAGGAAAGTGAGGTCGTCAATTCTCAAATTCATATGCTCTATGAATTGGTACAAAGTCTCAAGTGTGGACATCATGAGAGGTGACTCCAACAGATCAGTCTCTAGTTGATGTGAAGTTGGAAACCGTGAAGGTGGAGGTAGATAAAAATCCGAGGGTTGAAACTGTGGTTGAGGAGGGTATATACAAAAGTCAGAAGTAAAGTCTAACTGAAAAAAGGGAGGTGGACCAGCTGGAGTGTATGAGTTATCCATGAAGACCGGATAAAAAGTGCTCCAGTTAGCCATCTCGAAACAATAGGGAAATTATCGGGAGAGCATGATGATCAAGTCAAGAGGAATGAGGAAAGGCATAAATGCGCAGAGAAATCAAGGATACATACAAGCAAACACAAACAAACACACACAAAACAAACCCTCAATTCACCTACTCAACTCGGTAAAGGCCATGAAAGCTTGGTCTCTTTCTCTTGTCTATTTTAGAGTTAGGTGAGAATTACAAAATTGTACAATTACTTAGGTTGGATTAATGGGAGTTGGGCACTAACCATAGTATGTAAGTGAGCAATGTAAAATGAATACAATGAGGGGGTTACTCGCCCCAAGACAAATGTTTTTCTTTTTGGTTGATTTTAGGGTCGAGTAATATTAACAGTCCAAATTTTATTGATTATCACCTTTTTTAGATTTTTAATGAGTATGCACGAGTATATCGAGGAGTTAATTTTACTTAGCACCTAGGTGGTCAAAATTAGAGGTAGAGTCGGAAAAGCAATGCTAGCGGCAAATTTTTGATGTATGCTAAAGAGAAATGCTCACGTTGCCTCCAGCACTCTACATGCAAAGATGCTCAACAGAATTAAAACCTACACTATATGTAAATGCAACCGATGAAATCGTCCTAGGTTCAGAAGTTACTATTAAAATGAAGAATCAATGGTAATGAATTGGAATAGAACCTAAGGGTCCTATCTTGGAGTCTCCTCGGTGCCCACCACAGTGGGCCCTATAAGCGTTGTATGGAGGACTCTCGCGGCACGTGGTTCAAAGCTAAGTGAGAAGTAATTTAATATTTGACTAGATCCAAATGTATTCTATAGGAGCATGCAATGGTGATTAAGTGTTTGGACCCGATACTATCGACAAGCAATCCTAAAGCTAGTCAATCACAGAAAACAAAGAAAACAAAATCGGAAAATAAATGAGGCAAAACCGACGAGGGCCCCAAGGGAACAATCCCTCGATCACTGAACCTCGTGAAATGTGGTGTTACAGAATCTTGTTTATTACAAATTAAGTCTCTCTCCCTTAAAATTACACAAATAAATATCTAAAATAAATGTTCAAGAGTGGCTCTGTCTTCAAAATTTCTCTAAGTCTTCCTTGGTGCTAGGTCGGCAAGCTAGCCAGCTTCACGCAGGTACGCAGGTGCCTTGAGTAAACCACCTCCCTTGATCCATGGTACCTCGCACAAAGTCAACAAAGAGAGAGGTTACACAGCTCAAACAATTATATCAATAAATGAGAAAATAAATAAAGCATAAAAAATAGATAAATAAGTCACAATCAATAAAAATCCAATCTATGCGCAACTACTCCCTGACAACGGTGCCATTTGAAATTACAAGGGTTTTCCGGGGTCTAAATATGTCTCACACAAGATGGAGACACAGCCGTTGTGGCAACCCTCAAGAAACCCTAATTAATAAGCAATAACGCACAACAAATAATCAAGGAATGAAATAAAGGTGTGGAGTTAAATTCTATTGTATTTAACTATACAACAAAGATGTGTATATTGTGCAACTATGGGAAGAGTGTCGAACATATGGAGCAAGCGAGATAAATCGGGCAAACAATGCAAACATGTGATTGTGAACTATTTATCTATATGTTCTTTTTATGGGTTTTATATTTTAATTTTTTTGTTTTAGTTTTATATTTTTATATTTTAATTTTTTATTTTCTATTTTTATATTTTATTTCTATATTTTTATGTTTACTTTTTCTTTTTATAAAAGAGAAATAATATATAAGGCTATATATACAATATAGGCTATTATATATATAAATAATAATAATAATAAGAGTTAAAATAAATAAAATAAAATCCTTTGGTTTTAAAAATTGTTAACCCGTTTTTGCGATTTTTTTAGGAATTTTTGCTAATTTTTAAAAAATTTTAAAGTCAAAAATACCCAAAATAGGGTTCAATTAAATACTAAAAATTAAAATGGAGACAAAAAAACAGTATTGAAATTTATCCAAATTAATTTTTACATATAAATAATAATATAAAGAAAATTTTGAAATAGAGAATAGATTTTTTTACTTTTTTGAGATTTTTTATTTTTTTATAAGTATTTTTAGAGTTTTTAAGAGTTTTCTTTAAAAATTATTAGGGATTTTTGTCTAGAATTGTAAAATAACTAAATAAATAAGAAACACATTTTTTTGGAATTTTTCAAAAATATTTTATATTTTTTATGTATTTTCTACAGTGGATAGGGATAAATAAGTCTGTTTTTTACTTTTAATAAATATTAAAAGATCCTAAGTTATAAAATAAATAGATGGCGTGCAAGTGTGTGCAATTACTAATCTATATTTATTTTGCATATTTTTTCGAGAAAAATTACTATTTTAAATAAATAGAGACAACAAAAAGAAACTACATTAGTAGTAGGGGTATTTTTGTAAACAAAAAATAAGTTTAAGGGCCTTGCTGTAATTTTTACAAAAAGTTACAACTGTGATTGAAATTTAGAATCCTAAACAAAATACAATAAGCTATAGGGTCCTCCGTGCAAAATGCACACCTCACGTAGGTTGTGTGAGGTGAGCTGACAGAGAACCAAATTGTAATTATGCAAATTCTAGGGGTTGAACACAAATATTACAAAAATATTCAAGGGTAGAGGAATGTTTTTATGCTAATAAATAAAATATTAAACCATCTGGGGTTAAATGCAAAATACCCAAAACCTTTAAGCAAGCAGACGGTGAGATCTGTTTCACTTATCCATGTGGCGCATCCACGTGCGATGATACCCCTTCAGCGATCAAGGGCCATGATTAGATCATGCGGATGAAATCGACGGTCGAGGCGGACAATGATCAAACAGTTGTTATGCATTTGTAAGAACTGACTCGGATCGACGACGGAGGAGGGCTGAAGATGAACAAGGAAGAACATCCAGCGAAGCGAGTCTTCCCCGTCAAGATCTTCCTCCTCTAACCTGCTTTGATGCTCCAAATTGGCCCAAATGTTCCTGGAAAGGTCCTAAACCAAACGGTGGTACCAAAATGGCATGACAAGTAGTGGTATGTCGTTGCAAGGTCGGGGAGAGGTGACGGCTCCAGGTACCTCTGATGATCAAAAATCAATGCCCACCAGAATCTTTTATCCTCCAGACCCTGCAAGATATGTTAACACACAATAAAAGAGGGTCTCGGGGGCTCTAGTTGGTGGGATGGCTGAAGGGGTACGTAGGGCGGTGACCTCCGGCATACGGCGGAGAGAGGAGGTCGAGTCTTCATATCCACAAGGATCTGGGTGATATGGGCTGTGTGGGATGATGGAGAAGCAAAGGGGAAGAAGTGGGGTGGCCTGGTGTGGTAGAGAATGGTCGGATAACAGTTGGAGGGGTTTGCCAGAGCTCTTCTCCAACGAACTACGAATTGGGTTTTTACGACTAATGCGAGCAGATGTATGATAAACTAATGTTAGGAATCAAATGTAGAAATTAAAACTAAATTCAAAAGCGATAAAAATGACCTCAAGTGGAGTTTGGATATGAGATTGGACCTCATGGCCAAGGGTGGCCAGAGATGGGTGGAGATATCCTTCGACTCGCCTAGCTGCATCTCCAAGGATCTGGAGAGCTATCTGTCACCTCACTCGATCTCGAGCTCAAAGAAGGAGGGCTAAAACAGGTCCAAAGAGGTTCAAAATTGAGAGAGAAGCCAGGTGTGGTTTTTGTACAGCATGGTCGAGCGGGTTGAAAGATCGAGGAAGATGGAATGAATCAAAGCTCCTCGACCCAAGCAATCATACGTATGTGATAGGGAATAGATCAAGGAGGAAAAAACATGAAGGAAGCGAGGTGGATTAGTGAATGGATTGGATGGGAAAATATCGAGAAGACAAGTTAGGAAACAGGTCTGACACGCCTAGGACGTTGGGCAGAGAGTTGACTGGAGCCAACTAGCGTCGCGTCCCAATTGGTTCACGTGGACCACATCGACCAACCAAGAAAAATCATCCTGGAAAATATTTAGAAAATGGATATTAGATAATAAATTATTTTATTAATTTTAGGTTATAAAATAAAAAATATTTATTATTTTATAAAGTATTTTATTATGATTTTTATTTATTTCTTATAGATATATAATTACAAGTTATAATTTAGGGTTAATGCATATGTGTATTTATCTATGTTTCGGGTCTTTTATTTTTATTTTATATTTTTTATTTTATTAATTTAATTTATTATTTTATATAATTATAACTTATTTTTAGATACATAAATATATTTTTATTATATTCTTCTAATATATTATATACACTTAAATAAGTCTATTTATTATATAAGTACAGATATAGGAATTTCATCTATATGTTTTATATACATATTTTATTTTAGTTTTTTATTTATGGTTCAATTTTAAAATTAATATTTACATATATTATAAGTAATATTTATAAAATATAAAATATGAATTTATAAAAAAAATAAAGAATAAATAAAATGAATATTTTAATCGACTAGACTATACAATAGGGGTCCAAAACCTATCTTTCACACCTTGACTCCAAAAATAAATATAGCACCTTAATTAAATAGTTTATTAAATATACAATTAATGATGATTTTGATATATTTTGAGTTTTTATTTGAGGTATATGGGTCTGGGAAGTTGGGATTTTGGAATTTTATTTAGACTGAACTTTTACATTGTATATTAATTTTGTGTAAACTCAATTTTAAATTTTTCTACATTTTATTATCTACAACTTTCATGTAAAAAGTTTATTTATTTGAATATAAAAAGTGGAAAATAAAATAGGTCTCAAAAGTGAATAAAAGGGTTTATTATATTCTTGGCCTTTATCCCCCTACTTTATTCCTTGTCGACCTAGTCATCAAGATGCATGTTTAATAAAATAGGTCTCGGGGTTTAGGGTCATAAATTATCTTCGATATTTTATTATTTTTCTTTTCTTTTCTTTTCTTTATTCTATAATTTTGGCATTAAAAACGATATTTTATACACATTTTACGCAACTATGAATGAATGTTAATTTATGAAAATTAAGGGTATTTACATGCATTTACTTGGGTTTTAATGCCAAAATGATAGAATAAAGGTGATGAAATGGAGATTCATCAGTGTCTCATGAATCTCCTAAGATTTTTGCAATTATGAATCTTATGAGATCAAGTTGTGTGGCATAAATTACGAAGTAGATCAAGCAAAATTGACCTATAATCTTTCTATTTGGTGTAGTTCCTGACCCTAAATCACGACTTAAGTTAAGAATCACTCTCAACACAACCATGCATAATAAAAATAAATAAAGACCTTTTTTTACATGCGCGAGATCTCAATCGAGAACTGTTGTAAATGGCCAACTAATTACAAATTAATACATAGATACATAAATACTACACAAGTATAGTGCAACACATTACTACTTAACCTATTTAAAACAAATCTCTCGAGGTTGATTGCTTTGTAGTTTCTTTGGCTGAAGCTCATAGCTCCTTGCCTTCGTAGTCCTTCGAGCGTCATCGGAATCACGATCCCTACTACAAAAACAATCATAATTTCATACAATATTCTCAAAATAATTTTACCATGTCAAAGTAGCCATGAATCACGAAAATTTAAATTAAGACTAAAACAATACAACACAACTAGCACCTTAACTAAGAATTCTAAAAATCACAAAAATAAAGATTCAACACTAAATAAAATCAAATTACTCAAGTCGGAATCTTTGTAAAGAGGACTCGACATAAATTTATATCCTGGGAAAGTCTAAGATCGAACTCAAGGATGCAAGTAATTATTCAATTAAATTTAAATGCTAATTAATTATCTTTATGAATTACATATTCTAGGTGAAGTATATCGTATATTCAAACTCAGACAAATGCAATTATTCAAAACATTTTATATGATTTTAATTTAAGTGCACACAATAATCCATGAACAAAGAAAAAATACAAACACGGATAAAATAATGGACTAAGCAAATATTTTAAGCAAATAAATCCATTAAATGATATACCTAGGTCTCAATTCAACTCAATAGATTCTTCCTTTAAATTGAATCACACTTAATAAATGAAGCAACTTTATTTAAATACCTAAAATGTTATCTATTCAGGATTTAAATGATTTTATAATTAAACAATGTTCCAAAACAGAACATTAGTTCAATCAGGATACCAATAACTCAATAAAGGCTCAAAGATTTATCAATTAAATAATCCATCAAGTTCAAATAAGTTCCCTTAAGAATTCAACGTGAATTATATGTAAAAAATATCACACAAGAAGGCCACAATGTAGAGTATCAAACAAGCTTTCCAATGAGACCAAAATCACTTAATTTGGATAAATGAATCAAAAGTTATTCACTATTTAATGCAGGGGCACAGATGCAATAAAAAATGAAGTTTTATCACAAACAAATCCAAATAAGACTCAAAAGCAATTACACTAATCCGCCTTGGTAGATATGCAATTTCACTAAGGGATGGGGACTTATCTACTGTTTTGAGAAATTAGACGGGTGTCTACAACTTTTACATCCTTCACGTGCCTGGCTGCATGCTAGAAGGATTGTACTATAAATAAAATATCTATAAGGGGCTCCTCTAAAAAATTCCTTCATCACGTGCCCTGGGCGTGTGACTTGCGATAGGCACGATAGTTTGGCTCGGGTTCGCGTGGCATCTTCTCAAGGCTCGCAGCAGGTTCGGACGCTCCCAAGTTGTTGTCTGAAATGACGGCTCGGAAAGGGCAACATGACATCTCCTAGTACGTTAGATCACGCCCGATGTGGGGAGATCAACACATCTGTATCTCCTCCGATTGAACTCCTCTACCAGTGGCAGAATGAAGTTTGTGCAAAGATGACGCTTGGATTCCTCCTCCTCGCTCCTTTGTCGAAGTTGAAGGTTCGTAGACCTTCATGGTTGTTTAGCGAAGACGATAGTGATTTTTGAAAGGAGCAAAAATCTTCCTAGATAGTTGGCGATGAAGCTCCTATGATGAAGAAGTTAGAGATCAGAAAACTCTTCAAAACTCAGAACATTGGAAACATGCAAGGGTTAGGCACATAACACGAATGAAAACTGGGCATATGGAATGGAGTGGAGGCTCTATGAAGGCGATGGATGCAAGCCCTTAATGGTTATTGATGAATCTCCATTTCATCACCTTTATTCCATCATTTTGGCCTTAAAAACCCTAGCTAATGAATGTAAATAACATCAATTTGTGCATAATAGCATTCATTATTCATTGTACTATTTGTATATAAAATAAGGTTTTTAATGCCATAATTATAGAATAAAGAGAGGAAAAGAAAAATGAATAAAATATTAAAAATATTTTATGACCCTAACCCCGAGACCAAGTCCAGAATGGAATTGGTCGATAAGGAAAAAAGTATGGGGAGATAAGGGCCAAAAATAGAATAAAAATCCCATTTATTTATTCTTTAATTATGCATTATGACACCTAATTTATTTTCCATTATTTATTCATCAAATAAAGAAACTTTGCATATGAAAGTTGTAGATAATAATGTGAATAAAAATACGAAATTGAGTTTGAACAAAAATAACACACAATGTTCATTTTATACACAATAAAAAGCCAAAAACCAAACTTCATAGACTCGTTTATTTCAAATAAAAACTCAAAACATATCAAAATCACCTCTAATTGTAAACAACTTTTCACAAGCTATTTAATGGTGGTGGTTTTATATTTTTTGGAATCACTATGTAAAAGTTAGGTTTTGGGCCCCTATTGTACATTCTACATATTAAAATATTCAGTTTATTCATTATTCATTATTTTTATAAATTTATATTTTTATAATTTTGTAAATATTATTTATAACATATGTGTAGATTAAAACTAGAATAAAGCCAAAAAGAAAGGGCAAAGAAAATAAATCTATGTGAAAACATAATAAAATACCTATGTTTCTACTTTTAAATAAATAAAAGGGGAAACATATTCTTTCATTCTTTTATTCTTTTTATTTTTTATAATATTGTAAATAACATGTATATTCTATTAAATACAAAACCAAAATAAAACTCATCAAAATCCATTAAAATAAAAAGATGTTCATAAAACATAGGTAAATGCTTATAAATATACCTATGAAAAATACATGTCTATTTATTTAAATGTACAAATAAAAAAAATAAAATTATATTTACTTGATGAGCCGAAAAATCCCTTCCTAAATTCGGGTGAGGTAAAAATCACTCCTGTGTCGTTGCGACCCGGATCTCGGAGAATCGGACTCAACAAGAAAATATAAGACCACCAAAATCAGATATAATCAAACAATGAAATCAAGAGCGGTCCTCGCTACTTTTATTAACCTGGTATAGAGACCAGGGTCGGAATCAAGGAGCACGGGCTGGCCTTGCGACCTAAGAAGTAGTCAAAAATCGAAAAACAAAGGAGAAAATGATTTTGGTGGATTTTTATGATTTTTAAATGTTTTTGTGTTTTTTATTTTATAAGGAAATGTAAAAACAAGTAACTTCAACAATTATTAAAAACACTCAAAAATACACAAAAAAATCCAATAAAAACGTTTTTATGTTTTTTAGGGTTTTAAGTATTTTTGATGAATTTTTCAGAATTTTTAAATTTTTATTTGATTTTATAAAAATCAAGAAAGAGGGAAAATATGGGCTACTGTGCAGACAGACTTGAAAGATCAATTAAAAATATAAAATTGATCTATAAAAGTCTGGAGCAATTTTTATTAAAAATATATGTAAAAATTAAACTACAGAAAAAGAGTTTGCCTTTTTTTATTTTTATAGAATTTTTAGAATTTTTATAAGATTTTTAGGGATTTGCAATTTTTAAGGTTTTTATAAATCCAAATAAGCCAAAAATTTGAAAGAAGCTAGAAAACACTAAAATAACTATCACTAAATTTTTTAGAATTTTTAAAGGAGTTTTTAAATTTTTCTTTGATTTGTCAATTCAAACAGTAATAAAAATGTGTATTTTTTATTTTTTAAAAACAATAAAAGGCCTCAAAAATTTCCCAAAAAATTAGGGAAATTTTTACACAGTGGTAGGAGACACATTTCCAAATTTCATCTAATTTAGATTTAATTTGTTTTTTATTCGATAAAAACAAGGCACACAGTTCACATGGACCTAAATGTAAGAAAACATAGTTCCAAGGGCCAAACAGTAACTAAAACAGAAAGTCCAGGGGCCCTTATGCAAAAAGTCCGCAAAAGCACGCGCGAGGCACGTGAATCAGACACGGAGGGGTATGGATGTCATTCCTATTTATAAAAGATCAATCAATAACACATAGGAAACAAAGGACTAAAAGTGAAAATATACCAAAACCTCACGTGTCGATGTACGTGGCTCACATAAACAAGGACTAAAATGCAAATACAAGAAACATAGAGGTCCAAACTTCAATTTAACCTAATTAAAAACAACGTACAAATAATATTTACATGACTAAATAGCAATAACAAAAGGACAGGGGCCTAAGGGAAATTATCCCTTTATTATGATCTGATGGACGAGGGGGTGCCACGTGTAGATCCAACGGCTGAGAACGTCGGGCACCTCTTCGTCGATGGACGCTCCAGATGAGCTCCTGATGGTGATCCGACGGCTGCTAGCTCCTCGCAAGTGGACGATCGAGATCTGAACTGGGCGAGGGGGCACGATCAGACGGTCGCTGAACCTCCTCCAAGAATAGCTCACCGGCGAAGTTTGTCGGCCCAATGCGCATGGTGGGGGGCTCCGATGAGGCTGCTGGGATGTGGAAATGCTTCGTCACGATGGTCCGTAGCTGGTGGGCACCTCCGATTAGGCCGAGAAGCTCTGGGGAGCTCCGGCGATGAAGGAGGCTCGAAGTGGTTGTGCTCGAACTCTTGGACCCTCAGATGGGTCTCTTCGACCTGCAAAAACCGCAGAGAAAAACTCTTGGGTCGAGGGCAAAGTGCCTCGACCCTTCAGGGGGTGAAATGGATGGTCAGAGGGGTCGGGGCGGAGACCTCCGGCGAAGCGACGGTGATAGAGGCCTACTCCTTGGTTCCGGGGTGAACCAAGGTGATCGGAGGGGTGAAGAACATGGGACGAGGATCGTGAACATGAATCGATAGTCGGATGGATGAATGAACGATCGGATCGATGGGAATCGGCCGGCAAAGGCCGGCGGCGCAAATGGGCGTGAATGAAAATTAAGCTAATCTAGAGGGTGTCGGGACTACCTGGCGGTCGAAGTCGACTGTGGATGAGCTGGAAGAGATCTGGGGATCTTTGCCTCAAGGGTTCGTCGGGTCCCGAGGCTCGGCGCACCTCGCGACGGCTCACGGCGAAGGAGTTCGCCGGATCAGTGGCTAGGGACGGTCCCTCCTCGCTGCGACACTCCTATCTGATAGCTGTCACTCTGGGGAAGAGAGTGGAGGTCCTGGGATGGAAAGGCGGAGCCAAAGATAGCGGGGAATATGAGGCAGAGGTGCGGTCTTATACTGCTAGGGGTCCGGCTAGATGAGGGACGGGCGAGTGATTTGGAGCACGGGTCCCTAGGCAATCTCCCGGGCAAGGGTTAGGGATGGATCTAGTATAATTGGGATTCGGGTTTGGGTGGATCGATCCGAGAAAAATAGGAGAAATCGGGTAGGAACCGGATCCGGGCACTGGGTGGTCCTGGGGGGAGAGTTGACCGGGGGTCAACAATCCCTCGTGGACCAATGGGAATTCTCCATTTATTAATTCTTTGGAAATTCAATTAAAATTATTAAATGAATTTATTTCAAAAAAGTTAAAACATGAAAATGTTTATTTATTTTCAAAGTATTTTTTAGTGATTTTTATTTATTTTTTTGAAAAATAAATAATGTATTTACATTATATTATTATATATAGGTATATACATATATGTATTTTTTATTTCTATTTTTAATTGTTTATTTTTGCATAATTATTCCAAATTTATATTTTATTTATTTACAACATAAAATTTGGAATAATAAGGTATTTTTATTTTATTTTTATGATGTATTTACATTGGTTAAATAAATAGGTGTATATACATATGTACATGGTATATATACAAGGTGGGAAAGTGATTTTTATTTTATTTTTGTTTTTCTGATTTTTATTTTAGTTTTATTTTTACAACTATGTACAAAATATGAGAAACACATTTTAATTTTTATTTTGAGGAAAATAAATTTTATTTATATACATGGGGGTATGTACATACATGATTGACCTTATCTTTCTCTACTTGGGTTCTTTTGCGGTCAGGCCCATGCTGAGCCCTCCCTTGGGATTAGGTCACTCAATATTTATTCTAAATATTTCCCTCTTTTTCTTGTGTTTCTTTATTCCTTTATTTTGACACAAAAACAAGCTAATTATGCATATTTACATGATGCATGTGTTTTGGCAATTTATGATATTTACACATATTTACATGGTATTTGGCTAAGGTTTCTAGCTAAAATAAAGGAATAAAGAGTGATGAATGGGGATTCATCAATACTCACAAAAATAAGTTATAAATATATAAAATAAAATAATAAAATAATAAAATAAAATATACAAAATAAAAATAAAAGATGCATAAAACATAGATGAATATCATAATAAAATATTACATAAAATAATACGTTTTTATACTAAAAAATTAATAAAATCATTTACTATTTTAAATTAATTATTCTTTAAATAAAATTGTTATTTTGGCTTGTAGCAACCTGATGTGGACCAATCACGTCAGGTCACGAGCTGACCTGGGTCAACTGCCTCCTCAGTCTCAGAATTGACACGGCGTGTCTTGTCCCCGCGATTTCTACCATTTTTCACGCATGATCCATCCATCCATCAACTTCGATCTCTTCACGAGAATTACTCCCAGATCCATCATCAATCACGCCAGACCCTTGGATACATTGTACATATCACAGATTCTTCATAACCGCTCGGTCAATAAGGGTGTGCATTGTGTATAAATAAAATCTCCTTCCTCCTCTTTCAAATTTGGTAAACTTTCCGAACCTTTCTACCCCCGCCTTCGGCCTAGCGAGCTTCTTTGTGACAGGGAGGATCCCCTTGACGGTCCGAGCAGGTGGAAGGAGAAAAAGGTTGCACGCAGGCGGCGCTCCGGCGATGTCCTGCTCCTTGGCCACCAAAGTATGAGTTGTGCCATTTCCATTTCCAAGTAGAGTTTTATTCATGTATTTCATTTATGCAATTAGTTTAGCCCTTAGCTTAGTATATTAGCCTAATTAGGTCGATTCAAAGTTCGTCGGAGCTCTGCTCCGACGAACCATTTCACCATACCCCCGACGTTCTCCGACCACCAGTTCACCTCCATTTTTTCGCCTATTCACTTCTCCACCTATATTCACTCTGTATCCAATCGAGCTTCGATCAGTGAAAACCTCGCTCCACCTCTGCCCCCTCACTAGAGCAGGTCCATTCTACCTCATTTCGCCCCGATCCACCACCAAATAAAGGCCAATACCTTTGACATTTTCCTGCGTGTTTTTCTAACCATTTTGCAGGTCTTGAAGAGGGCATCTGAGCCCCATCAAGGATAAGAGCAGGAGCTCTAGGTATGGGGTCTCGTCTGAGCGATTGGCTGGGTCTTTGGCCATTTTGTGGAGCTCTCCGGAAGCGGAGGACATCCAGGAACGTATAACGACACTTGATGGTGATGAAGGAGGACGGAGGAGCCCGCTACGACTGATCAAATCTTGCCCCAAGCGAGCTTCATCCCAATTTTTCCAAACTAGCTCGGAGCCGTCCGATGAAGAAGAAACCCACAGTTTTGATCAGAACCATCCGATGGAGCCACGCCTCGACCGTTGAATCCTCCCTTGGATCTGATCTCCACCGCTCATTAACGAACCATCATCAATCCACCACAACAAGCTGCGTGTCAACTGGAAGGAGATCAACCGTCAGATTGCATGTGTTTAGGGGTAAATTGCAAATCTCACCCTGCCATTTTTTGTATTTATTATTAAGTCCTCTAAATAAAATTTAACATTTTAAATAAATGAATATTTTGCATAGGACCCCCTGTAGCTTCTTGTGATTACAAATAGGTCCAGTCCACGTCACCTCACGTGTCATCCCACGTGAGGTGACAAAATGGCTAAATTGTATGTATGTCCTTGGACTTTTTTATATTATAAAATAGTTCCAGAAAATTAAATAAATGTTTTGTTACGTTATAATATTTGCATCGAGCCCCCTTTGTTTATTTTATTTTAAAATATGTCCCTGTCAGGACATTAATTTTTGATGTCTTTATATTTATTTAATATAGTTAATGTGCTCCTAAAAATCTACAAAAATAGGATTAGATGCTTTATGCCTTGCACATTCACGCCCATATTTTTAATAGGCATTTTTTTCATTTTATCCATTTATTAAAAATGAAAAGGAGCCTAAATAATCCGTGTTTACATATAAAAATTCTAGACAAATACAAAAACTTTTTGAAAAATTACAAAAATATATACAGTATATTTTGTTATTTATTAAGTCCAGAAAACAAAAAAACTTAAAGAGAGAAAAGGAAAATGATAAAAAATCATAAAGCTCCAAAATCCAACAAAATATAAAAATTCAATAAAAATACCAAAAATATGCTTTTTTATTTTATAATTATCTATATATTATTTATACACTAAAATTAATTTGGGTAATTTTGGGACTTAATTATTATTTTTAAAACTGAAAACAATTTCAGATTATTTATTAATCCCATAATTGGGATATTTTTTACCTTAAAAATACATAGAAATTAGCAAAAATCCTAGAAAAATAACACAAATTTAGAAAAATATAAAAATCATAAAAACACTCTTTTTTACTATATTTTACCTATTTTTACATATTTGCATCTATATAGTACCTATATATACCTTATATTGTATTTATACTTATACATATATACATATACATATATATATATAATATTTAAATGAAAAATAAAATATAAAAAATGGAAAGTATAAAAAGAAATTACAAATATACAAAAATAAAAATAAAAATATGTATATATATATAATGAAAAACCCACAAAAACAATGAAATCGATAAGAGCTAAAAGACAGAATTTTTATACATTTCTCATGCCTCCTCCTCCCGTTTGCTCCCAATGTTCGACCTCTACTTGTGCTTACACTATACACATTTGCATGTAGAGTTATAATAAGTTTTAACTCCACATTTTTTAGATTCATTAATTTATTCTTGTTGTGGGTTAATTGTTGATTGATTGAGAATTTTTTGCCGGTCACCTCAGCGACTGCGCTCCCGCCCTGTGTGGAACGCAAGACCGATGGAAAAACTTAGTTATCATCTATCTTCTTTGTTCAGAAGAAGATAATGGATCGTGGTGAACTACACGATGGAGAAGCGAGAGACCTCATAAGATATATGCATGAATGATGGAGGTGTTGTGAAGGATTTTGTAGACTTAGATATATGGATTGATGATGAACTAATCAATAGAATAAATGGAAAATAGATGAAAGAAAGGAGAATAGCGGACTTACCTGAGAATCTCCAAGAATAAGAATGATTTTAGGTCAAATCTTGGCTGAAGAGAAGCTAATTAGCTTCTCTTATCTTCACTTGACAAGCTGGGAGAAACGTGAAGCTCGAGAAGACCTCAATGGAGGCTGCAACACGTCAAATTCATCGCGTATCTCACCAAAGTGTTCCTCTATGTCAATGCTCTCTAACTCTCTCTATCTCTATCACAGAAGAAGGGCCAAAGCTTAGGGTTACTCACTAAAATGGTGGATGATTGTTACAAAGGCAGGGGAGGGGGTTTTGTTGAGGTAGAGGTTGTCAGAGGGATTGCAACTGATGATGGTTTCAACCACTGTCAGTTGGTTATAGGGGGAGAGAGAGATAAGATTAAGTAGATGGCGAAGATTGGGATAGAAAAGAGATTCTAATAGAGGTGGTGCTTGGTCAGAAGTTGGTCAGAGGTGACGAGGATAATTGGGATAAGTTGGGGTGGGTGAAAGGACGCATCGCATGGAGGTGTAAACTGCCAATGGTTGACGAAGACCCTTGACCGTCTGATAATGCGATCAGACAGTTGTGGTGAAGGTGCATGTGATCAGCTCTGATTTGATTATCAAATCATATCAAACAGTTGGAAAGACGACGACAATGAATGCTGGTGAGGAAGATTGAAGAATCAGATGTCCACGAAAAATAGGCAGAAAGAAAGTAAAGGGTCGGTCATGCGTTGATATAAGATTGGGACATGTGGCCCAATTAGAAAATAGCGAAAAGAAGAAATACTTAGAAAATAGAAAAGAATTAGTTAGAAAATGAATCGAAAAAATTGATAAACATGAAAGTTATATATCTCAATGAGATATACAACTTTCATGTAGAAGTCAATGAGGAAAAATATCATATGTACATAGATAAAAATTAAACAAGCAATGAAAACAATAAAAACATTTTCTTTTATTTACTTTTCCCATTTTTTGGATTTTTGAATTATATGTTATGTTATATTAATTGCATACAATATTAATCTAATTTCTAATTAAGTTTAATGAGAAAAAATACATAAAATACTAACACAGTAATAGGTTATAAAATATTGTACAATTAGAGTTAATTATTTACAACACACCATTTCATGAATAGGGTTAATTGTCAATGAATCTTGTCAATTTACTTAAGCGAGAGAGATGATAGATGTATTTTATGTTGATAAATATGGTATTTATTAGTTATAGACTAATCGAGATGTATTTACCATTGCAAGACCTAGATCTGGTGCTCGTTCCTTCACTGTTACATTTAGAGATGGCTCCCACAGGTAGAGGAAAGGGATCGTTGCTCCCCAGCACTGAGTAGAACATGAAGCAGGACATTAATTAACAGCCAGCTTCTGACCTCCATCCAGGGCATCTAGCAGCAGTTGACCGACCAAGCTCTCTCCCATGTTGTCTTTCATGAAATGCTAAATAACATGAGGAGAAGGTTAGAATGAAGAGGAGGAAACCAAGGAGAAGGTGATGATAACCTCTATGGTGGTGATGATGATGATGATTATGATGACAATGATGATGATCACTCGGTAGATGGACCTCTCAAAGGTGATGCGAAGAGGCTGACCCAAGCCCACTCTGAAGAAAACTTACAACCCAGCGGCTGACTGCATCATTGAGTAGATCCAAATCCCATCGCTCCATGGATATTTTGAGTTGAAGCCACAACTCCTTTCGCTCTTCCCCATCTTCCATGGGAATTTAAATGAGGAGCCATATATCCATCTACAGTAGTTCGCCCGCATCTACAGCACCACACACTACCCCGACATCCCGTTGGGCATATTTAAGATGATCGCCTTTCCCTTCAGCCTACAGGACAAAGCACTCTACTGGCAGCCACTTGAGAAAGGTTGTAATGACTTGGGAGGATTTGACGTCTGCCTTCATGCACAAGTACTATCTTCTTGGTTGTCTAAGTCTCATACGGTCAAAGATTGCTAACATCTCCCAGAGATCCCAAGAGTCCATCCATGAGACGTGGGAGAGGTTCAGTGATCTGATTGAGAAGTGTCCCCACCATGACATACCGAAGACCAGTCTGGTCAATCATTTCTTCGAGGGACTAATAGAGATTAATCAACGTCTGCTTGATGTCGCATGAGGAGGCTCTCATTTTAATAAGGACAAGGACGTAGTATGGAAGATCTTTGAGGAGATGGCAAAAGGAGAGGCTGCTTTATACTCATCTCATTCCTTCCATATCCAGTTGCCACCACAAATCCTCCACAAGAATGTGAACATGGCGGATACCCAAGAAGCTGACAGGTGCGACACTCCAATTTGAGCATCATTGGGAGTCATCTGTCAAAAATAAACATTATTAACAAAGGTCACATGAACTAGAGAAGCTCGCTGGGATCAAGCAATGTATGAAGGACTGGACAAGCTCGACATTATCACCAAGCAGCTAGAGCTACTGGTGAACACCATCAGTGCTTGCAATGCAGTGACCGTCGCATCTGAGCCTCCAATTGAGAAGGAGCAGCCACAACCCCAACTGCCTCAACCGAGTCCCAATCAACCTTCGGTCCAGCACGTATACTACATGCAGGACTTGGAACAACCATCGTTATAGTCGCAAACACATATGGTTGTCTACCAGCCATTTAAATTTCAATACAGTATCTCGAACCTTGCTCTTCACCTCCCCCACTCATTCAAGAGGTGAATGGCGTCTAGAACAAAGATCACTAGCTTACCCATCCTCAGGGACAACCACAAGGTCAGAATCGTTCCAACCGACCATATTATCAATAGCAAGGAGGGCGAAACTACTAGCCCAACATTGTCTAGCAGCAACCACTACAGCATGGTTACAACTGGAGTTAGAACAACTATCAACAACAGTCCAGATACCGTTATCAGCAATATCAATAGCCGGCTGCTCAATATCATCACTAGTATTCCTCTCAGCCCTACCACCAGTACCCTTCTCTTCCTTCTCCTCCTCCTCCTCCTCAGTACCCTCAGGGATACCAGCAACAACCTCTACATTATCAACAGAGTCACATGCCATAGCAGACAAATCTTCTGAGGTTGCCCCAATTAACCCAACCCTTGATTTTCTGTCTTAGTTAGTGAAGAACATGGCTGAGATGAGCCAGAATATATATGATATGACAACTGCCAAGACTTTCATTTCAGCGCAGGTCGAAGCCAACTTAAACAACTTCCATCGCAAGGAGCAAGTACCCTGCAGTGCCCACACCCGATTCAGGTGAAAATAATTTCTTTTTATCTAAAGTTGTAACTCTCTGGAGCATTAGGACACTCCAGCCATCTATGACAGCAAAAGGGAAGAGCAAAGCATCCGACGGTGAATCATCGACCAGGTCGACATCAGGGTCAACACCATTTTTTGGAGCAACATGAGATATAAAAACATTAGAAGAAAGCAACAGTCCCGATGAAGTCATGCCATCTTTGGAAATACCAGCACCTGCAGTAGAACCAGAGCCACCTGATGGTGTCGTGCCTATTATTTTTGGTCCGCTTGATGTAGATGAATGTACACCTTTTTGCCACCTACATGTATAGAATGATTGACAAAATTTTAAATGTGAATAGAACTATTTGGATGATATACATATGCCTTTTCCTTCTGCACTAAAATAAAAAATAGTAAAAAGCTGAAAATACTTTGTCTGATCCTGGTATCACCGAAATATTGCAAAATATTACGCTTGAGATGTTTCTTCTGAAAGCCATGTAGTACATGCCTAGTGTGAAGAAAAAACTCAAAGAAGCATGTACAATGATGCAACGGCCCCATAAAATCGGATGTAGAAAATCTAAGAAGCATATCCTCATTATGGCTATAGTGAACACCGCCAACAATCTCCCTAAAAGAAAAAATACAAAGGAGCAACACTTATCATATGCTAAATTTTTAATCAGGAGTTCGAGCACACCTTACTCGATAGTGAGTCTTTCTATCAACCTTCTGCCATCCTCACTACTCATAGAATTTAGGTTAGGACCGCTCAAGACATCCAAGATGATTCTGCAATTCGTGGATCAGTTTGTCAAGTGGCCAATTGGCATGTTGGAGGATGTGATCGTAACTGTTCAAGGGATGTAATTCCCTGTTGACTTCATTGTCCTGAACATGAACACCTCCACACCTCTGCTCCATACCTTGGTTATCCTTGGATGATCGTTCCTTCGAATAGCCAAAGCAGTATTTGACTACGACACTGGAGAGATCATGTTCCACTCCAGTAGTGATAAAATATAAATAGAGACTGTGCTTGATATGAAACCAGCAGAAGCTGTGTTTGAGATGAGCGTGCTTGTACCTCAATGTCCTGAGGACAGAGACTTTTTAGCAGACATCATAGATAACAACATATTTTTGGATGATAAAGAAACCCTAGACTTTCTCTTTATGGAGGAAGTATGGGAAAACACAGTCCAATTAACAAAGGTCTTCGATGATGATATTGTTGTTGATGTAGAAATGGAAAGTTTTGAACAATCACCCCCGTCTAAGCATAAGGATTTCATTGGATGTGTTGAATGAAGAAGCTGAGTTGATAGAGGTGGACAACCAACAGATGAAAGATCTAACACCTGTAGTTGTTGAAGTCACCACAGAGTCGACTCCAACCCCACCAAAGCTTAAAACTTTGCCCTTTGACATGAAGTATGCCTTCCTTGCTAGTGAGCCAAATATGCATCATGTCATCATCAATGCTTTGACCGAAGACCAGGAATCTCGTCTGATGGAGGTTCTTGAACGAAACCATAAGACCATATGTTGGAAGAAATCTGATCTCCATGGGATCTCGATCCATCATTACGCTCGCATCACATTTACCTAGAAGAAAACAACAAACCTTCCCGCGAATTCCATGTAGACTGAACCCAATCCTCTGGGAGGTTGTGATGAAGGAAATTCAGAAATTGTTTGATGTGGGATTAATATATCTCATCTCTAACTCCAAGTGTGTGAGCTTCCTGCACGTAGTGTCGAAGAAATCTAGGATTAACATTGTAACTATTGATAAATGAGAGGAAATTCCGACCAGAGTACTGATATTTTGGCGGGTCTGTGTGGACTACAGAAGCCTTAATCTTGCTACCAAGAAGGACCATTTTCCACTGCCCTTTATCGATCAGATCCTTGAGAGGCTGGCCACAAAGGAATATTTTTGCTTCTTGGATGGTTACTCCGGATATATCCAAGTTACAATTGCTCCTGAGGATCAAGAGGAGACCACGTTCACCTATCCATTTGGGATGTACGCCTTTCGACAGATGTTGTTCGGGCTGTATAACGCCCCACTAATTTCATAGATGTATGCTGGCCATATTTGTAGACATGGTGGGCAGTTTCCTCGAGGTTTTCATGGATGATTTTTCGATTTACGGAGATAGCTTTGAACAATGTTTGGATTATTTAGATCGATTTATGAGGAGGTGTTGTGAAGTCGGCCTTGTGCTCTCATAGAAGATGAGTCACTTTATGGTGACTGAAGGGATCGTGTTGGGTCACATGGTATCAAAACGTGGCATGGAAGGGATCCAGCAAAGGTAGAAGTGATTTCGAAACTCGAGCCACCTATAAATATGAAACAAGTCTGTTCATTTCTAGGGCATGTCGGTTTCTACCAAAGATTCATAAAAAGATTTTAGCAAGCTTTCCTGACCATTGACAAAACTTCTTGGCAATGAGATAGATTTTGTTGTGGATGAACATATTCTCCAAGCCTTCAACCAATTGAACGACCTAATCACACATTCTCTTGTCATGCAACCACCTGATTGGTCTCCACCCTTTAAGATCATGACAGATACATCAGACTTTTGCAATTGGTGTTTTTTTAGGACAAAGGCAATATGGGATGCCATTTATGATTCATTACGCTAACAGAACACTTGACGAAGCACAAAAAATTATATAGTGACAGATAAAGAGTCACTAGTCATTATGTTTGCACTGGATAAGTTCAGATCACATATCCTCCAATCATGGGTTGTCATTTATACTGACCACCATGTCATCAAGTATTTACAGAGTAAGAAAGATGCCAAGCCTCGTTTAATTCATTGGATTCTTTTATTCCAAGAATTTGACTTGGAAATTTGTGACAAACCAAGCATTAAGAATGTACTGGCAGATCATTTTTCCAGAATAATGGATGCAAATCCATCTGAGTAGAATTCCATTCCAATCACAAAGACCTTTCCAGATGAGGCAATATTATCTATATCATCTCTCCCCTAGTATGTAGATATTGTCGACTATCTTATCTACAAGAAGACTCCACCGAACTAGTCTTGATAAATTTTTGGTTAGCATTCACTTGTATCAGAGGGAAGATCCACATCTATTTCAAGAGGGTGCAAATTGCATCTGGAGAAGGTGTATACCTCAAGAGGAGGTAATGAGTGTCCTCGACCATTGTCATAAGCTAAAGCCGGTGGACATAATTCTGGAAAGAGGAAGGCAATGAAAGTGCTTCAATGTGTCCTTTGGAGGCCAACTTTATTCAAGGATGCAGATAATTATGTGAAGAAACATATTGAATGTCAGATGTGAAGGATATGATTAGATCCTCAAGCGCATCACGGAAGCGTGAGCGTCGCATCGAATACGACGAAGAACGACTAGTCGCACTAGTTGTTCTATGCAGCGGAAATTAAAAAATTTTCTTGCGACGAAACCACATGATCCAAGAACACTTCTCGGATCGTTTCGTCTAAACCACAAACAAGTATTAGGTTTACCTCTTGAAGCGTGGTTGCGATCGAGTCTCTAAACAAAGAGACCTCCTGTCTTAAGTCCGATCCGACGGAGGAGACGCTTGCGAGCGCGGTGATGAACCGCGTGCTTCTCGCAATCCATGTTGATGATCCAAGCGGCGGATCTCCTGATCTCGACACACGAGATCCGATGTCTTCTTCACGAGTGGGGCGCACCGAAGCAGACGGAGATCCACGAGCAAACCATCGGGCAGCATAACGACGATGCCGCGGCGATGGAGAACCTCTCTAGGGCATCCATGGTGGACGGCCACATAAGAGAGATGGAGAGAGGACGTGTAGAGAGAATGAGAGAGAGAGAGATTTGTTGCCTCAACTTATGTGTAAAGAAGAGCAATGGGGTGCCTCTCCTTATATAGGGTTTTGGGATCCATGGATCTCAATCCATGTGTCAACACAAATCCAATGGTCCACATTAATTTGTGTTTCTTTCAATGGTCATGATTTGTTGCTAAAAACACAACAATAATTAATTTAATAAAAAATCAAATATACAATAAATATAATTTGATTTTATATCAAATTAATCTCCAATGGAGAAATAGGAAAGGAGGCAAGCCTCCTTCCATAAGGAGGGTGGACGGCCACCAATTCCTCATGGGAATTGTGGCCGTCCCCTCTCCTTTTTTAGGAAGGGAGCTTCCTTTTCCTATTACATGAGATTATATTATCTCATGATTCTCTCCAATATTTGCAACAACTTTTGTTGCAAATTATTTCACAAAAATAAATCCAATTTATTTTGTGAACATTACAATCATGCCATTGGAAATTTGTGAATCACATTCACAACCCAAAACAAAATGTAAATTACATTTTCAATTTGATGTCCAATGTGAATCCAATTCACATTAACATTTAATTAACAAATGTAAATTACAAACATCTCTCTCTTATATATTATAAATCACATTTATAATATATTTGATTAATGTGGATATTGCTATCCACATTATTCATATCCATGATGATTAAATCACATTTAATCATTTTGGATCTCTATTCTCTTGTGTCCAAATAATATGAATCATATTCATATTACTTACACCTTTGATAATCTAATTATCTAAGATAGCTCTCTTTATAATATGAATCAAATTCATATTAATCATGATAATTAAATCACATTTAATTATCCATATTCTCAATGCTCGGATACATATATCAACAATAGAATTATCCATGAACTCTTTCAAGGATAATGCGTTTTCTCCGCAGATACTTGGAGATAAGGACAGGGCGATTGTATTGTTCCACGTATAGTGACATGGATATTGAGATCGTATCTCAAATCCAGATCGCGGGCCTCCCATAGATGCTTGATTAAATCAAGACCGTAAATCTAATCTTCTCATTGTATCTGAATCATATTCAGATCAATGTCCAATACTTGGACCAAGATCAGATCACTTCTCTACTGAGAGGAGTCACTAAAATCCAGACCCGTTTCATCACTCCCTAGGAATGGAAGCGTCATGGTTATACAATCGTTTATGATCACATCACCCTCAGGTATTCCCAATACCTGTACATCCTGCATACTGGAAGACTCAGACTAAACCCGAAGTATTCGATCAACTTTATACTGTCTACTTCATGGTTTTATCATTAAGTTTCTCATTCGATCATTGGGAGTCGGTATCGATCATATACTTTCCAAAAGCATATATCATACCTAGGTCTTGATCATATACTTTCCAAAAGTATATATCAAACCTACAAATTCAGTCAAGCTTCCAAAGCGAGACGACCGTGCGCACGGAATTTGATTCTTCCCAATATCTCATGAGTGAGCTCATGTCTTCCGGTTCAGTAACTGAACCTGTATGATCCCTTTGAGAGATCGTATTACTCATATGCCCTTATATGCACACCAGCGCGCCGGTGTATAGACCTTGATTAGGTCATCAACCTATTGGTCTGCCAAATGTACATACTTAGACATATAGCAACACATCTGTCTCCGGTCAGAGGATGCGTGCCTATATCATGACAGCATACGATATAGGACTTTGGTTATCTCGATCTCGTTAAGTCAACTCTTTGACCTAACTAATCTGACACCTCCGAATCTCTATTCCTATGCAGAGGACCTGCATCAAGAGGTCGGTCAGATATCAGCCTTCAGAGATAAGGATTGCCATCTCCTACTCAGGCTGGAGATCATCTCTTAATAATCATCTGACGGTGCTTGATGAGTCCTCAATCTAACTCTTTAGATATTCATCCAAGCACCAGCCTCTATGATTCAATAGTTGAATCAACAGCTGTATGATCATCAAGATGGCCATGGTACATAACCCTAATTGTACTAAGGGACCTATTATGCAAATTATGTATTCTTTATTTCAGATTAAGGAGTGAATTGCAATAACATTTATTGCATAATGGCTCGCCGTGGGCTCGCATTTCCAACAAGATGATGATCAGAAATAGCAACATGAGAGAAACAATGCCTTTAAAGTACATTCATATATCCAACGTCTTCGATGTTTGATAATTGACTTCATGGGACCATTCTCTAACATCTAGGGATTTGAATACATCCTGCTCGTCGTCGACTATGTCATCAGATGGGTGGAGGCAATCCCCACCTGAACCGCGAAAATCTGCACAATCTATTTTGCTTTCTAAAGGAAAACATCATTTTGGGGTTCGAGATCTCCAAATTTCTCATTTCTGATGGGGAAGCCATTTCATAAACAAAGCGGTCAAGAAGTTGACCAAAGAATACAACATTGAGCATCGTGTTGCAGCACCATACCACCCACGATTCAATGGCATGGCTGAATGTTCTAATAGGGAGATCAAAACTATATTGCAGAAGTTTGTATGACCAAACATGAAAAATTGGTCTCAGCTACTAGATTCAGTTCTTTGGACATATCGCACATCGTATAAGTCTCCTCTTAGCATGTCTCTCTGCAGCCTCATTTATGGCAAGCCATGCCATCTGCCCGTGGAATTAATTCACAAATCCTTATGGGTATTGAACATGTGCAGCCTTGATTCTGAGAGCATGAAAGAACCACAAAGTTGATCTGAACAGATTGCTCGAATTTAGAGATTATGTATACGATAATAGCTTTATGTACAAAGATAAAGTCAAGCGATGGCACGACAAACATATCGGTAAGAAGACTTCGATTCTGGGAGAAGGTATAGATATTTGATGGGAAGTTGAAGATGTTCCCATGCAAACTGAAGAGCAAATGAACTAAGCCATTCATAGTAAAAATTGTACGTGACAATGGAAGCCTTCTCATATTAGAATTGTCACCTGACCATATCCATTCGTAGTCAAGGGACAATTGTTGAAGCCATATCAAGAGTATGACACATTCATGTTCGTTATTGATTCAATTGAAGTGTTTCAAGATGAGATCCCATAATCCAAAGGATCATATGCATAAAGCAACAAAATCATAAAAATATTTTCTATTTTCTTCTTTTCATATTTCCTCTACATTTTGATAATTCTTCTGAAAAGGCGTTCACCCCTTTCATCACTGCTATACTTAGGATGTACTTTGTCCTAAGTATAGGGGGTGCGCATCCCGAGTTATTAATTCTTGTGATCCCTCACATGTCTCCTCAACTCTTGATATGATGTCTAAACTTAGGGATATTTTATGCTAAGTATATGGAGAGACATGTCGAGTCGATGTGTTTATACATTCCCACCCTTGAACCCTCCCTTCCTTGTGTACAGTCTCATATACTTAGGATTATTTCATCCTAAGTATGGGGGGACATTCAACTTCCCATTTATTCATTCTTTAGTCGTTGTTCTATACTTAGTACGAGTTATGTCTTCCATTTCTCTCTCTGATATATGAGGACATACAGTCTAAGTATATGGGGTTCGTCTATACGATGTATATACTTTAGCCACAACTCGTACTTTCGTATTTTCAATAAATGGCTAATTAATAAGACATACAACAATTCTTTCAAAACACGTGTAATAAAGTAGTTAAAATAATTTGCAAAATGATTTGAAAATAGTTGAAAAAAATATTTGAATAATCTTTTGAAAATTGGTTGGAAATCTTTTGCAAAATATATTCAAATCTTTGTAAAAATCTTTCTTTTGTAAAGATTTCTTTTATTTGTGTAAATAAAATTATCGAAAATATATTTGCAAATGATTTGAAAAGTGATGCAAAAGCTTTTGAAAAAAACTATATATACAGTTTGAAAAATGTTTGCAAAATGACTTCCAACTTTTGTAAATGTTTGTAAAAATTATTTGCCAAAATTATTTATAAAATTAAGTCTTCAAAATGTTTGCAAAAATATTTTTGGATGTTTTTAGAACCTTTTGTAAATAATAGTCCTAACAAAATCCTTATAAATATTGTATAAAACGTGTGTATGGATCCTGTAAATAATCACAAACATGCAACTTGTAAATTCATTGTATAAAATACACCATCACCCTTGTAAATATCGCAACACTCCCATGTAAATAGTTGTACACATTCCTGATACTAACCCTTCTATAAATTTCCTAAAAAGTTGCAAAATTCAAAATACAAAAATATTTGTAAAATCTTTTCAAAAATATACAAAAAAATCTACAAAACTTTTCCCAAAAAACCATCAAAAATATCAAAATAGAAAATTGCTTCACAAAAAGATTTCTCTTGCATTGTGCACAACATTTGCATTTTTCAGAATGATCAAGATAATTGAACAAGTCTGAATTAAATCTGAAGATTGGATCTTGGTATAGACATTAATGCACTTAATTTCAGAGGAACCCGCTAAGATTGGAATTGGGATACTTCCAGTCACCTTGACTTAATTATTTAGGTTCATTGGACTATATTCATGAGTTGATTCATTGTGTTTAACTAGAACCCTTCATATCATACGTAAGACTCTTGAGATAATAGCTTGACTAGACACCTTGCACTTCACACTTAGCTCAACTTAGATGGTTTATTGAAAGATCTTGGAGTCTAAATCTGTATGATGCTAGTTTGCTTAGTCGAGGGTGGCTTAGGAACCATTCTTGGGTGTTTCCAAAACCGGTACTCTAACCCACTTCTTCTGGCAGCCATGACATCTAAAGATTGGAGATGGATTGAGATATTGCTTTGGATGAGGAACGGTCTGTAGGCGCAACTTTATTCCAAGATCCCTAAAAATGGGCAGACCAAAAATATGTTATATCTGTTGGGGCACAAACAATAATGCAAGAGCTATGTAAAGTCAAAGAAAACTTGAAGAAATCCTACATCAGAATTTCCACTAAAAATGTGAGCTTCAAAAAAAGTATACTTCTTGGTGAAGACGGTTACACCGATCGGGCATCAGAAGGGAATGAAGACTACACTGGTCCATTCCCAATTGCCCCCTTCTAATTCTTTCCCCACTCGATTGTAAAGACCAGTGGTAGCTGACCTTAGAAGGAAATATCTATCTCCACGAGGATGAGCTGCCAGGAGAGCAAACTCCTTTATAGTTCAACAGTTTGTCTGGGAAGAGCTGGAAAAAATTCACACGCACGGACCTGTCATTTCAAAGTAGCAAGAGTATGCGACTGAGAGGATGGCTCTGATCTAACCATGAATAATCAGATGATAGGATTATAGAACTTAATGGCTCTTGTGTCTCAATTCCTAACTTTAGTGTGGTTCCAAACACACTAATATTCTAAAAGTCTTCTTTGAACTCCAAACTTTGATTTTAATAAGGCAAGTTTAAAAGTTAAAAATCGTTCCAAGTTATTTCTTTTTCTTTTCTATATTTTCTTTCTACACTTATATGCATAAATGTTTGATAGGGACTAGCAAAGGAAAGTATATGGGGTGAAGAATCTCCATTTCCTCACCTTTATTCTTTCATTTTGGCTTCAAACCCTAGCTAAATGCATGTATATAACTTTATTTTGCATAAAACAACCTCTCTTGTTTATAGCGTAAATATTGTATAAAATACTATATTTAAAGTTAAAATAAAAAGAATAAAGAAAATAAAAGAAACTGAAATGAAATACCATAGGTATTGAACAACCCTAAACATTGAGACCTATGCATCATGATGACTGGGATGACAATAAATAAAGTAAGGGGATATAAGGGCCAATAACCAATAAAACTTTAATTTGTAAATACCCAATAAAGCCAATTTGAGGCCTATTTTAATATTTATTATTTAGATCTCATATCAATAAACTTTGTACATGAAATTTTAGATAAAAATACATAGAAAAATACAAAATTCACTTCATATCAAAATAATGCTCAATGTGCCCTACACACTCGGAATAAAAAGTCAAAATCCAACTTCACAAACATGCATCTTCTCCATGTGAACTCAAAATTCACCAAAATCAACTTTAATTGTATATAACTTTTAATTAGCTATTTGATGGAATGGTTTCATTCAATTTATAGTTAAGATGCAAAAGTTAGGTTTTGGACCCTTATTGCACATTGTACCTGAATAAAATAATTATTTGTTCTTTATATGTTTCAAACTTTTACATTTTTTTATAATTTATGAATATTATTCATAGTATATGCACATGATTATAATAAACAAAAGTCATTAAAAATACAATAAAATAAATAAGCATACACAAATACATAGATGAATTATTCATACTTATACATATATAATAAATGTATATATTTATTTAAGTGTACAAACAACTTCAGAAAACTACAATAAAAATATATTTATGTATATTTAAATATGTTATAATTATATAAATTACGTATATAAAATCATAAAATCTAAAATAGAAAATAAGAATAAAATACATACTATATAGGTAAGGATACGTGTATATATATAGTTGTCAAAAGTAACTTACAATAAATTAACTTGTAAAAATAAATAAAGTTCTTATTAAAATACTACATAAAGTAGTGAAGATTTTCCATATTTAACCAAGAATTAAATAAATAATTTGTTATTTTATTTTTATTTTTTCAATTTTCAATTTGTTTTTATCCTTTAGTGGTCATATGTGGCCCAATCAGAGGCGAGCCTCGGTTGACCCGCTGGTCAACTGATCTCCCTTTGACGTCTGACCCTATAGCCACGTTGACCTACCTACTTTCTCAAAATTTCCCCGCCATATCTTGCATTTCCTGGGCTTGAATCCTTCCGAATTTTTGTTCCTTGATTGTTAATCTTTCACGCCATATGATTTCCTCAGTCGATGGATCGTCACATCGATTTACGGTCCTCCATCAAAGCACGCCTGTATCACTTCCACCACTTTGATTCAACTAGAAATATCATTTTTCTTCTAAAACTTCTAGTAAAATTGTTTTAAGCGTATGGGTTGCTATAAATCACATATATTTTTCTAGGGACATTTAAAACTATTTTCCTATTTTTAAAAATTCAAAAACTTTACAGTTTCTTCCTATTTGCATTTAAAAATACAAAAAATACAAAATCATATTTAAAAATTCCAATATATATAGTGTTTATTATTGTCTTTGTAATTACAAACAAAAAATCCTTGAAAATAACAAAAGAAAATCACTAAAAAGTTAAAAAGCTCTAAAATCCCTATAGAAATTATTAAAAATCCTCTAAAAATCCAAAAATAATTGTTTCTATTTCTAAATTTTCTTTATTTCATGAATTATAATTAAGAATAGTTTTGGAAATTTTTGGGCTTTTTAGCTATTTTGAAATACAAAATAAATTAGCTTAGTATCATTGCTCACTGTTTTCCTATTTTCATTCATCTAAAATACAAAAAATGCAAAAATATAAGAAAATATCAAAAATAATATAAATATAAAAAGAAAAAATATATATTTTATCCTATTTGAGTATTATAGGTATGGTTATATATACTAGTCTATATTATATAATTATATGTATATTTACTTATTTTCAAATTAATGCCATTAATATTATAAAAACTCCCAAAAATGATTTTAACACCTAACAAAAATAAAAAGTACTGTACATGAGATATTTTTCTTATTTTTTCTATATATATTTATATATATTATATATTCTCTTATATATAGTTACATATAAACATTACATCTATTTATAAAAAATAAAACTAAAATTAGAAAACAAAAAATATAAATATTATAACGTCAAAAACCAAAAAATTATAAACTAAAAGTTCCATAAAAATAAATAAAACCCACTAAAATAATAAAAAATCATCACAATAACACAAAAATAATCATTGTCTCTTTGCCAATTTTTGTTGTTTATCCCCCTTTCTCCCTGTATTCTACCTCTATATACTTGCAAATATACACTTTTTGTAGAGTTACAATAAATTTTAACTCCGCATTTTCGCTTAGCACTGCTTCATCTTTTGTGGGTTAATTGTTGATTGACATCCATATTTCATGAGCGGTCACCTCAACAGCAGTGTAGGTCTTGCCTTGTGTTGACCAAATTAGGCTCTCGCAAAACACGTCTCGTCAGTGATCGATCATGCCATAAAAAGCGATTGAACAATTGACAGTGGGTTTGGAGTACAAAAAGTGATTGATGATGGTCAAAAGGATGGTCAATCGGGGTTGATCGATCATGAGAAACAAGACGGTTGATTACATGTGATTGATCATGGGTGTCAAGGTGATCAATCATAAGTTAACAAACCGATTTAATGAAATTAATGATTCTAGTTTACGTTTGCTTGTAGATTAAGAATATGCAAAAACTATAAGACTGTTTTTCAACATAAATAAAAACTATGTTATATATCACATCTCATCATCTAAAGTCTTTAAAACTTGAGCTTCTCGAATTGAGTCTTTGTTTGATTCTTTCTAGGATTTGATTCTGATCATTGATCCTTCAAGCTGAGTCTTTTAGAGTTACTTTAAGCTTTGAGTAGTTTCTTCCTGTTTGCATTTAAAAATACAAAAAATACAAAATCGTATTTAAAATTTCCAAAAAATATATAGTGTTTATTATTGTCTTTTGTAATTACAGACAAAAAATCCCTGAAAATAACAAAAGAAAATCACTAAAAATTTAAAGCTCTAAATTCCCTATAGAAATTATTAAAATTCCTCTAAAAGTCCACAAATAGTCGTTTCTATTTCTAAATTTTATTTATTTCATTAATTATAATTAAGAATAGTTTTGGAAATTTTTGGGCTTTTTAGCTATTTTGAAATCCAAAACATCTTAGCTTAGTATCATTGCTCCTTGTTCCTATTTTCATTCATCTAAAAATACAAAAATCTGAAAAAATTATAAGAAAAATACCAAAAAACAGTATAAATACAAAAAAGAAAAAAATTAGTTTCTCCTATTTGAGTATTTATAGGTATAGTTATATATACTAGTCTATATTCTATAATTATATATATACTTATTTTATAATTAATTCCATTAATATTATAAAAAAATCCCAAAATGATTTTAATACCTAACAAAAATAAAAAGGATTGTACTTGGGATATTTTTCTTATTTTTTATTTTTTCTATATATATATACTTGTATATATTATCTATTCTCTTATATATATAGTTATATATAATTATTATGTCTATTTATAAAAAAGAAAAATAAAATTAGAAAACAAAAAAACTAAATATTATAAAGTCAAAACCAAACAATTATAAACTAAAAATTCCATAAAAATAAGAAAACCACTAAAATAATAAAAAATCATCACAATAACACAAAAACAATCATTGTCTCTTTGCCGATTTTTGTTGTCTGTTCCCCTTGCTCCCTGTGTTCGACCTCTATATACTTGCAAATATACACATTTTGTAGAGTTATAATAAATTTTAGCTCTGCATTCTCGCTTAGCATTGCTTCATCTTTTGTGGGTTAATTGTTGATTGACATCTGGATTTCATGAGCAGTCGCCTCAACAGTAGTGTAGGTCTCGCCTTGTGTAGACCACGTTAGGCTCTCGCAAAACACATGTCGTCAATGATCGATCATGTCATAAAAAGTGATTGAATAGTTTTGATAGTGAGTTTGGAATTCAAAAAGTAATTGATGATGGTCAAAAGGATGGCCGATCAGGGTTGATCGATCATGAGAAACAAGACGGTTGATTACATGTGATTGATCATGGGTGTCAAGGTGATCAATCATAAGTTGACAATCGATTTAATGAAATTAATGATTTTGGTTTAAGTTTGCTTGTTGATCAAGAATATGCAAAAACTATAAGACCGTTTTCAACATAAATAAAAACTATGTAATATATCACATCATCATCTAAAGTCTTTAAAACTTGAGCTTCTGGAATGAAGTCTTTGTTCGACTCTTTCTAGGATTTGATTCTGATCATTGATCCTTCAAGCTAAGTCTTTTAGAGTTACTTTAAGCTTTAAGTACGCTTCATAGATTTTCTACACTTTTCATCGAAGAACTTCTACCTGAAAATTAATCAAGCTTCAAACAAACATGTAACCAATTCATTAGCGAAATCTAAGTCACTAACATTTGTTTCCTGAGCCTTTAGTGAATTATATACATAGTTAGAAAAGATCAAATCTTTGATGATTCCGTCATACATGATTGAGTTGTGAAAATTTCTGGATATGTATCCTCTATTTAAACTCAATTCTTTATAGTTAAAGAATCTATTTCTAGTTGCTCTGAAACAATTAAAAGACTCTCTGGAAGAAATACATCCATGATTTCTGCTTCTGGTTGCAACCCCAATAAATATTAGGAAATAATCGAGGTAGAGCCATAGCTGTAAGTGCCACAAATGGTCTGGCGTGAGGAATAGAAATGATTGAGATGAGAGTTCCTCTAAGTGTTCCAATTGGTGGGGTACTTTCATACAAATTTTCAATGTTCTTAGGAAACCTGCTGATAAATTAGGTCATGTAGATACCTGCACAATATCTCATATTCATAAATATATGAATATATTATGTGTGTATATACATGTATGCATGATGTATAGTATACACAAGCGTGTGCATACACACGTATGTATATGTATGTACGTATACACGTAGTGTCGCACACATATGCATTTTGTTTACACATATATACCCTCATTACAACAAACTTGACTTATGCCAACTAAAAAATTCATTGCCATATTTTCGATGTTAGGCTTGTAATAGATAATACGTTGTAAAATTATTTTCTATTTTTGCAAATTGCAACAAATATCATAGTTGTTGCTAAATGTTAATGAAAAGACAATTATCCATTGACTCTTTTGTTGAAATGTATTTTGTTTATTGTGAATTCAACATAGTTAAAAAAATCAACAGATAACCATTATTTATATGATTCCTTGTCAACGATGTAACAATGAACAGGAGATGAGCCCATTTAAAGCTCAATCCAAATTATAATCGGGTTCACCCCCACCTGGCCATTCTATTTATAAAGAACATTCAAAGGAAATTATGCATTTATGCACACTTGTATGGAATGTGGTTTGTAGATAAAGTTAAATTATAGAAATTATATATTATAAATATTTTACATAACAACTTCTATGATTTTTATTCTTATAATATATATCACGTAACATGCTTTATACTGATATTTTAGTAGCATATTAATTGGTTAGATTTATTTTACGAAAACTTATAAATATAATCACATCGTTAAAAAAACGACGAAGACATATTCGAACTTGCACCTATGGCATGCAAGATCAAGATTTTGTGTAGCTGCTGAGACAATGACATAATCTAATAGCTGAGTCAATTAGATTTCAGCATAATTTAATAATGTTAGCAAAAATTATGCATGTTAATAATGCTATTTTGATAATAGAAAATTTCGTGAATAAATATAATAATGCAGATTTCATGACAGCTTTGCTCCAGGCATGAAGCATAAAAAGAGCAGATTTGGTTATAAATGGAATATTAAAGAAGTTATTTAATTGCGAAAGCACATGTTTTAATGAAGATATTATAGCCAAACATAAAAGTCAAGCTAAAATCGGGGTTATCTCAAGAAGAAGGGTCCCCGATGCAAGTTTCTCTCAGAGCAAGATAAGTACAAGGGTTTCAATGAACGTTTACCTTGAATCGAAACTACAAGGGTGCTAGTGCAAATTTTATCAAAACGTAATTACCACCCGCCAATCTTTGTTCCCCAATTGTCGAAGGAGCATAAAAAATAAGAAAAAGATCGACGCGATCGAGGAGAAGAAAATAGCTCCTATTCTCTTCTTCTTCTCCCTCAATTCGAAACCCTAGATTTCCTCCTCCTCCGATGGAGATCTCCGGCGACAAGAACGCCGTCTTCAAGAAGCTCAGATCCAGACCCGAAAACAAGGTTTGATCTCTCCCACACCCATTCTCGAAACCGACGAGGTGCGTACAGATCTGATGTGGTTCGAATTTTGGGGGCGCAGATGTGCTTCGATTGCAACGCGAGGAACCCTACCTGGGCGTCCGTGACCTACGGGATCTTCCTCTGCATTGACTGCTCCGCCGTGCACCGCAGTCTCGGCGTGCACGTCAGCTTCGTCAGGTGAGGCGGCTTTGCGCTCTTTTCCCTTATTTTTTGGTAATTCCTCAAGAAAAAGTCTATCTTTTCCGCATTCGCGGGTGAATTTAGTGTCGGTTAGTGTGATGGGTGGGAGATCACGGGGAAAGATGGGATTTTGCGTGGGAAAGGAGCGAGGTATGAGTGGTGGGTGGGTTATTGCGAGGGAAGGTGCCGTATTGCGCGACTCTATGAGGTGAGAATGTGTGAAGTTGAATGACGTAGGTTTTCTGATAGAATCATTCTTGTATAGTTGAAGATCTGGCCCAAAAAACAGTGGGTCTTCTCGTTGTGGATTTGTTGTTGGTTTTGAATGATGAGTTGTAGATCAGGAAAGAATATGCAGTTTTGCATGGCCCCATGAGCAGAAAACGAGTGAACTTGGGCGATGAAGGTTTTTTGATAGAGACATTGAGGTGCGAGTGAAGATATGAATAGAATCTTTACGTATTTTTTGTGAATTTTTCTTTGGTTTGAATGATTGGATAACATTCACGATGAAAGGTGCTATTTTGCATGAATTTGGGAGTGTGAAACGAGTGAACTTGGACGAGGTCTGTGTTGATAGAGCCTTGGGGGCATATGTAAAGATCTGATATGAAAAAGAAAAAAATCTATGCATTTTTTTCAGATTGATTTTCATTGTGATGATGCTCGAGATGGTGAGGAAAGCACCGTTTCGTGCTGCAAGTGTGGAAGTGAAGCGAAATTGGAAATTGTAGGTCTTAATAGAGCATCGAGGTATAGGCATAGACTGGTAAAACTAGTTTATGGATGGATTTGGTTGTTAGTTCTATCCTAATGTTAATCAGAGATCACAAGTACAAATGCGGCTGTGCTTGACTTTGCAAGTTGAAGATTAACTGAAGTTGGATGAAATAAGTGTTGATAAGCTAATGCCTGGGGTTAAAATTTGCTACAGAAGAGGATCTGAACGAAGGGAAGCGACAACATGGAGGTTCAACATTCTTTAAACTTGCTTGAAATGGTACAACTTTTTAACTGAGAACCAATATTGTAGATGTGACATTCCAGCACCTATGCAAATTTAGAATTTATAGCAACATAGCTAATTTCTAGAAAAGGTATGGATACCCATCATAGTACTTTATCAAACCAATCAGGCCAGGATGAAGAAAGGTGGCTAGTTGGAGAGTCAGTTAGGAGAGAAAGAAAGTAGAGCCAATCCAACGGAGAAGCTCGGTACACCAATCAGTAGTAATAAAATACGTGGGGGTGATTCTTCTTTTGAGGGTTTAGGGCCAGGAGCGGGAGAATTCTCTAACTGAATGAATTATTAGCTCTCTCTTCAAGCAATCTACTACGTTTTGGTGGTAATTTGTCCTGAAATATTTGCATATTGAAAGGATACTTGCTGTATATGTGGAATTCTGTTGGCATAATATTTATTGTAGAATATCTGGCAATGATATCATAGTTCCGTTCCAGTGCTCAGATGATGCAAATAGAACGTCCTATTCTGAGTTTTTATGTGATCTGATTGTCAGCACGAGGATAAGGATATTGGCAAAGGTGCTCGCATTGCCATAATGTATCAATGGAGTGCATGCACTATCTCATGTTGGCAATGAACAAGTGTTGTGTAAAGTATTGCTAAAATACAAGGCACATATTTGTTTGAAAAAATTGTATGGTACACAAGCTGGCAATTGTTGAGAATGCATGCACCTCTCATGATCCTTATGATAGAAGCAAGAGTGATTGAATTGATGGAGTTGAGGTAAGAAGGTGGATACAAGAAATGAATACATGGTCATAGTTTCTTGGAGCATGGTTTTCTCCATGTAACCATATAATTAGATTAGACAAAGAGTCTTGAGGAGGTACATATGACAAGGACGTCAAGGAATATATATCACACATCGCATTCTTGTTGTTAAAGGATTTCATCAGTAATGAGATTTCTGCAGTACGGATACGGAGAAAAAAGATTTCTCCTTTTTACACATGATGTTTCTCGTGTTGCTAATGTTTGATGTACACTATTCAAGAGACGAATTGGAAAATATGTTACATTGTAATATTTACTCTCTATCCTACCTTTATCTCTGCCATTTCTTTCTCTTTACTACTATATTGCTTTTTCTTATCTAAAAGTAGTTACCATGTTGCAATTCCAAACCTTTGTCCTAGTTACTTTCCATGAATCATAGAAAAAGAAAAGGTTGCACTACTACTCACATGGTTTTGCATCCCTGTAGCAGTATATTCCATTATTTTTTTTCTTTTGGCATACTTGAGCTAGAAGAATGATTAAGGAGAAAACAACCAAACCAGTGAAAATTTGTCTTTCCCTACCATTAGCACATTTTTTTGTTTATCTATCAGTTGGCACATGTGGGTGATGAAAAATGACCATCCATCATCCAACAAAATATAGACAATCGGTGGTTCTACACTCGTAACTTCTCATATATTTTTAGATCACTTGATTAGAGATAACGTGATATCTGGGGCATCATATGCTTATACCTAATGGTTCCGTATAAAAGATTATGTTACTTTATAAGTAATGTGAGGGTGGGTGAGTGAGACATAATATAAATGTGAAGGATCCACAAGTTTGAGGTTCTGATTGAGTTAGATGCATGAATTTTAAATTCTTTTGGTGCTAATAGCAAGTTCTACTTCAACATGTGCATTTGTAGTCAAAATGTAATAAATATTTTTTGTCATACTAATAAACCCCTATTTGCCAATTAGAATCTTTGATCAAGAACTTATTTTCTTATTTTCTATTAGTATTGCAATCTTTTGTATGCTACTTCATCTAACGAGCATGTATTTTACATAACAAGTATCCGAGCATCGATATTGGGTTGATGATATTGGGTTGATATTGCTCAATATCACCTATTTTTAACTTTTGATCGATTTGTTTGATATCTTGCCTTTTGTAGCTACTCTCAGTATTAAAAAACACATTATATTTATATATTATGTTTCAGATTGGGGGCACTGTCCCCACACCCCTGCAGCCCTACAGGTGCATCCCGCTTGCTCCTCCTAAACCTCCCATAAATTGTTGATTGAGCAACGAGATGACATTTTGAATGGGGGGCTTCACTTTCCTTTTGGCAGTGGAGATAAAACAACTTTAGAGCTGATCAAGGAAAGTCTACATATTGATGTAGAATCACATGTTACTATATTTATATTTAATGGTTGGTACCTTGTAAGTATTAATAATATAGTTACGTAAAATCACAGATCCACGACATACTCTAGTTGGCAATGATTTCTTTAGTTTAGTTAGATAGTTTTGTTTCTAATCTATTTTAATTCACCTTCTTTCATTCAAAATTATGATTATTATTATCAGTGTTCATGAAATCGGCCACACGGGCCGCATATGCGGCTGCATATGCCCGTGCGGCATGTAGACCGCACCGAATACATGAATCAGTGTATTATGCGCCCTCCCCGCATATGCGGCCCGCATATGCTCCGCATATCCCGCATATGCCCCGCATACTGCTCCAGCAGCTCCAACTTTTTATTCATTTCATTCAGGTCCTTAATTTCGTAGCTCTATCTCTTCTTTCATTCAATTGTAAGAATATGACATGCATTTTTATACAATTGCAATGCATTATACCATTATGTATATGCAGTGTTTTATGTTTTTCTCATGTATTGTTTTTCATGGGTATATGCAATGTATCATCGAATTTTTTTATATATGCCGATTGAGGTTTTGCTCATGTAGTGCATGTACGTGTATTGAAGTTTGTTATTACGAATCATTTAATATGTGAAGTTTTTATGGTAAATGTTTTTTGTGATTAAATATAAGGCAATTAAAAGAATACACACACCCATCTAACATTAATCATTTTTCTTAGATCTTCTTTAACTCCACTTAGATACATAAATTCAGTGGTAATGTTATTCATAGATATTTATTTATCTATTTTTAAATTAAAAATTGGAAAACCGCATAGAACCGCATATACCCCGCATATGCCCCCGCATAACGATTATTCAGTATTCGGTGACCTGTTCGAACGCATACGCATACCGCTTTCCTGAACCTTGATTATTATAGAAGCTTATGGGCGGGCATCTACACGACGTCATACCGTCTTTTTCTTCAAATTTTTTTATGATTATTATGAATGACGTTTTTAAAAAACTATATGTTATTATGCTCATTTGCTTGTTTTTTTGATACCCAATATAGTATAGCATTTTGTTTACACATAATATGCGATTCGATATCAAGCTCGTGCTAGATACACCTCCTATATGTAAGTTTTACTGTTCGAATTTCATCTTTTACTTTCCAATACATCTTAACAATTAGCAGCCAATAATCAATAGTTAACATTGACAACAATTTTGACTAAAAAACATTGACAACAATGATACATGCGATATAATGTGTATTGGTGTGATGCATACACCTCATTCTTGCATAGAAGAGTTTTTTTATATTCTTATTGTTTGAAGAATTAGGATGATCTTAAATTGCAAAAAATATTTTTGTGCTCCATTTCTGAGATTTCCATTGATTCGATATATCTCGATATATCCTTGGTATATCCTTTTTTGGAATTGATCGATATGATATTTGATATTTCCAACCTCTAAACTGACATGCCTGATATAAATAAATATGTGGCTAGATATGCAATAAATATAATTCAATATCTAACCTATAGTTGACTAGGATTTATTAGTGAATACAATTACCCAGTCTTTTCTAAAAGAATATCGATTGACATAATTTCCTCATTTTTAATATTTTAATTCATGCCTGGGGAAATGAGAAGGGTGGGGTTACATCGGGTTTCATACAAAGATGCACAGGGGGTGAGATGTGTATAGGAGGAGACATGGGACATGAAAGAGCTGTACAGGTAACATGGGGAATCACATACTGTCCATTGTTTTCAATATTTAGCTTGAAAAAAGGATTGAATCGGCCAGTATGGACTCCCTGTTTCAAATAATAACCCACGTTCTGACCTGTTCAGATCCTTGTCTTCTTAGCTGGATTGCTCAATTGTCCATCTTGGTTTCTGGTTCATCTGCTTGAAATAACTGATTTTTTTGGATTTGCAAGTTTCGATTGGAACTACTTAACCGTAATCTGTTCGTTTCCTGGTTGATAGAAATCCTGGTGCCTGGATAGGTGTTATAAGTTGTACCAAATGTACATTATTTGTTTCCGAAACAACATGTTTCCATGTCTTGACTCCTAATAATCCGAAGGCAGATTAATCTCTTTTCGAGATTATCCTCTTCAACTTTCAGCTTGTCTTGAATTTGAGACAATTTTTGAACTGTTATGACCACGGACCGATAAATGCATGTTTCGGAGTTTACTTTGCAATATACTACTCATGAAACTAAAGGAGCATTTTCGAATAGATGCTAAAAGTGCAATATAAAGATGACAATTAAATGAGTAATTAACAAGACGGTGATTACCTCGATGGTAAGACAATACTGGACAAGGAAATAGTGATTGGAATGGAATGCATAGAATACGTCTTAAGCTGTCTGTACGATTCTTTTAAAAAACTGTTTATACCAATCTTCTAAAAAAGTATTTATACCAGGAAGAAAACGGACTGTTAATTATGACTTAGTTTGAGGGATTATATGCATGTTGTCGCATAGCCAAAATTTCAACATCGATCTTTTGAGACCAATCTATGCAGCGTTAGCTAACTCGTAGCTAACCAACCCTCTTGAATAGAACGGTCACGGATACGCTTCAACTCTTCTCGAACTTGCATTTGTTCATGTACCATTGCTTCAACAAAAGCATACGCACGGGCTCCAGATCGCTCAAAATCATTCTCAAGAACACGCTCAAGAATGTTCAAGAACACAACCACATGAACACACAAGCATGGGTACAAAGCTTCTTCTCTTATTAGAAGGAGAGACTCGCTATGGAGTGGGATGCGTACAAATGAGCCATCACCCCTCCTTATATATAAGATTCAAGGCAACCAAATGGATACTCATTATTATGTATACAATAATGACACATAAAGACACAAGACTCTTCAAGTTCTATCTCAACCGTTCGCGTTCCACATCAACTCTTCGTCTTCCTGTCTCTTCAACTTTCTTATTGTCCTTTCGCCTTCTCACACGGTTGATGACACATCAACCACTCGACACCCAGTCATCAGTACACTCACACTTCAACGTCTTGCTGATGCAACTTTGTCATAACTCACCAAGTGCCATCTAACACTCGATCTTATGCCAAAGGGAACCCGCGCTCACCAGACCCTCGTGCGGTATACCCTTTCTTAACGCTCCACCTGTTAAAGAGAAGTCCGTCTGAACTTCGCTATCGTGACCCACAGACCACTCTTGTATGTGTATTATCGAACATACTCGTCTACGCTCGTACTCAGCACCTGCAACATTCTATGCGTCCTTGGATCGCCACACATCACTACCGATGCCGTACGCCTTTGTGCGTTTGCCTGTGTGACCATACCGCATTGTATCGCGTCACTGCATATCGACTTCCTACGCTCACATACGTACCGCTACGTGCATCCACCGTCATATCTTGCAATGCAGTCGTATACTCGCTGTGCTCGTACTGCTACAAATTCCACGACATTCTGCTATCGTGCCAGTGTCCTCTGTGACACTTCCCTATTACCACTTTTAGTTGAGTCTCCAAGACTCCCATCTGCTTTGCTACTCGCGCACCCTAAACACCTCCTGAAGTCAGCTCCATCGGGTTCGTGAATCCACTACTGTATCTGCATAAGCACGACTGGTCGCGTCATTAATAGACAAGCCCAAGGATTGAACCATCCCTCCGAAGGCCTCCGAACCCGGATCCCTCCCACCTCCCATCCACGGTCTGTCCTCCGAAGCAATGTAACGCTCAGGTCTCCACCACTGATCCAAATCCCGGTCGCGGGATCTATGTCGAACCTCCAAATCAGTCGCCAAGGAGCCTCTGTCGTACCCAGTCGGGCCATAGATATTCAAGACCAAGAAGTTGATACCATCTGCCCTCCTTCTCAAGTTCATCGACAATCAAAACGAGGATGAAGAGACCCCCAACAATTCGAACCTATCTGACAACCAACCAGTAAGGATACCAGTCGAGGCCCCTTGTGCCTCCAACTCAGCCAGCTCGAAACGATCCCCACTTCCCATCTCCCGCTTGACTTTGTCATCGTACCTAGACAACTTTGTCTCCTGGAGTAAACAAATGTCTACGCCAGCCTCTTTCAGCATGTTCCTCATCCCCAGTCGTTTGTCGGAGCGACCCAACCCCCTGACTTTCCAAAAGAGAATCTTCATTAAGGAACAAACTAGCTAAACTTCTTTGGAGGGATTACTCCCAACCTTTGAGCGATGCTACGTTCAAGCACACCAAAGTGGTTTTGCGGCTTCAACAAACTGCTGGAATTCAGGGACGGACTGCACGACGGTTCCACCTGCGTTAACGAACCCCACATCGCAACCGTCCGCTTCGTCCTTTTTGACCTAAGCGATTCTCCCCGCACATAAGCAACATCGAACCTAGGGATCCCTCTATTGGCAAGGCTAGCGAGCCCCCTCCCCCCCCATTCGCCTCCAGCGTGCGGACCCCCTGCATCGGCCCCCCATACCATCCTCGCATCCGAAACCACCCCACCCGTGAAGACGACAGAAATGGATGCATCCTTCCTCAACGACGAGCCTGCTGCTGCCACCAACGACGGGCTTGCGGCTGCCACCAACGAGCATGCGACTGCTACCAACGATAGGTCGATGGTTGCCACCAACGAGGGCTTCTCAAACTCCACCGAAGGTCCCTGAGCCACCGCCTTATCTTTCCCATCGGAAGCAGTGAACGATGCACGTCCCCACGGAGGCGCCTCCTCAGGACCCGGACACCCGAGCGGCGATGTCAACTCTGCCCGCACTGAAGAACCAGGCTGCCCGAAGTCCTTTCGCTTGGAGAAACAGGCTACTCGAAGTCGTCCACAGCCACGCCTCCACTTAAAGGACCATGCGAAGCATCAACCGAATTGCTGGTCCGAACTCCACCAATCGGACATGCAATGCCAAGACCTGATTGGGAGTGCCCCAAAGCAGCTCGAAAACCCTGATTGCCACTCGGCTCCACATGGTGGTCCGCTTGCGGATCCACACTTGACGATCGACCAGGCAAACAGGTTGGATTCTGCAGACCTTCGACACCTTTTGAAATCAAACCAACGTGACCCCTCACTGCCTCGGGGAGATGGACCAACGCAGGTCTAGAGGTTCCCACCGCGGATATTGAGCCGAGTCGAATCCCCTGTCGAAGCACTGTCTTCAGGCTTCGAGCCATCCCAAACGTCGAATGTTGTGCCCGCTCACCGCCTCCATCTCCTGCCTCCGCCGCCTGCGCCTCTTGTGCCTCCACCACCTGACCTCCGCAACAGTGACCCGGGGCCACACAGTCAGGCCCCACATCCAATAATCCCACGAGCATGGACCTCCCCTCGAAGAGAACCTCCCACCAACCTAGATTCTCCGACCCAAGCCGATGAACCTGGAGGATCGCGTCCATCGAGTCACCAGACCGACAACCATCACTCTCGACCCTAATCACCTCGACGATGCCACGCAACAGCTCCCTACACCTTTGCAGCTCCCCTCTCATGGACCCTCTTCAGAGGCGCATGCTTCATCATGCCATCAACGAACCTCACTCTACGCCACCGCAGCAACGTCGAACCATCCCTCGAGCCACGAAGCAAAGCAGCCGCCTCAGAGCCGCTGAGGCCCCTTCCATCACGTGCCAGGGGGTCACCCGAACAACGCCTCTTGCGAACGAGGCCTCCGAAACCAAGCCCACGTCGGACGAGGCTAGGAAGAGCACCTCCGACCCTCCTCCCTCGTCGATGAGCATCGCGCTTCCCTTCTCCTTCAACGAGCAAGATCTGCTCGAATGCGTGAAACGCCCACAACGGAAGCACCTGAGTGGTTCACGGCATTGGCACGCCCAATAGTCGAGCCCACCGCAATGAAAGCATCCTCGTCCGAAGGGATTCGCCATCGGCCTCCAACCTCCGAATCCCAATGCCTTCACATGATGCCCATGCCACCGAGATCAGACTTGCAACCACCCGTTGCCGTCCATAGTGACCATCCTTTCATGTGATCAACCTTAGAAGAGGAAGTCTACCTACAACAATCTCCAGGGTTCATTCCCCTCTTCCTCTCTTGTTGCAGATATGTCGGATAAAAATTGGAGATGGCTAAGGGATTAAATAGGAGAGAGGCGAACTGGAGGTGATCAGACTGGTTATGAATGGTGTTGGGTTCTGGCGGGGATAAGGGATGGAGCAGAGCTACTGGAGAAGGATACAAGGGATAGGATTAGGTGTTTTTTTTTGGTTTGATTCGGATTGGGGTGTCGTCGTCCGTTCATTGGGATATGTTAGAGATAGGGGAGGTGTGAAGGAGGACGAGTCATATGGGTTTCGGGGATTGAGTTGGTTGGAGTCGAGGTAGAGAGATAATTAGAGAGGTGAATGGAAGGGATCTCGATCGAGGAAGAAGTTTAGGTTGAGTCAGGGATAAGGTAGGCAGTTTGGGTCCTTGGGGAAGAAGGGATAGGAGAGAGGCGATGGTCGGAGGGTTTCAAGACCAGGGATGAGGAAGATGACCGATCAAAGCTGGGGGCTCTGTGGGGGAAGAGAGGATAAGGGTTTAGGGGATTTGGGTGATGGTAGTTGGGTTTGGGATTTGCTGGTGGAGATGGGTGGCTGAATTAAGGGGATGTGGGAGTCACGGTGGGAGAAAGCTCCAGGCGACGGTGGGTCACAAGGAGGGAGAAAATGTAGCAGTCACCGTCGGATCATCGGGATCCAATGATCAAGAGATCGACATGCCCTAGGCACGTGAGGGAGAAGTAAGAAGAGCATGAATAACTATGGTTGTTGGATCGAAATCGATCAAATGGCCCAGATCTAAGGACACAAGAGACAAAGGGACGTTGACCAAACCATGGGTTTGACCTAGGGTTGCTGAGATGGACCAATCATGTAGCGTCACGTGGTGCATTGACTTTGACCAGACTGTTGACCATGCCACAAATGCAGAAATAAGTAGTTTAAAAATATCAAATGGGCTCAAATGCAAAAACACATAAAATGAAAAATGTAGATTTAACTACAAGTTACAATGTTCATGAAAGGACCCAGATGCAAATGAAATGTTTTGTGCATGATATATTCTTTTTGGTGATATTTTATATGTATAGAATATCATTTTTTAGCTTTGCAATTTTTTATTTGATTTTATGTAGATGATTAATGTATGCAACAATCAAACATGCAATGAAATGATGCAACATACTCGAATGTGATTTTTTTTGGATTTTTGTGGATTACTTTAATGTTAGAATAAATTAGGGAAATGAGATATAAATAGGTGGATCGGGTTAATAAGCTTAAGTCAGAACTGGTATTTTTAATTGCCTTTTTGATCTTTTTGGATTTGTAAAATTTATGTAATTATTTAAAATGCTCATTAAAATAAAGAAATGAAAAAATAATCAAAATGAGTGAAATATGCACTTGAAATGACATGTCAAAAGTCAGTGAAAATGTACAATGCACATTTAGGTCCTAAAGCCCACTTTTCACAAATGGACTCTGATTCTTTTAAATTTGGTCGTGATTTGTAGTTTTTTGAACATACACTAATTCAAAAGTGAGTGGAGTTTATTTGGACACTGTATGAGCGAGATATCAACGTTTGCGGCTTTTTGTCCTGAAATTAAGGTTTGAGTTTATTTCACATATGTACACGTTAACATTTTTTAGGACTTTTTCATTGATTAATGTTAGTGATATACACAATGAAGTCATTTTCATGTCAATTGGGGTTAGCATGAATTAATTAAAAAATGGGTAAAGTCAGGTGAAAATATGCAGATGAGCATGAATGTAGAAATGAATGCTAATTTATGCAAATTAATTACAAGTATATGAAAGTCAATTTTATGATATTATCATACGAATGCATCTTTTCCCGAGATGAAGCTTTATTTTCAGCTAATTAGAGTGATGAATCACATATTCATCATACATGTACTACCAAGTATGCTCGCCCACGCTCGTACTCTTCACCTGCAACTTTCCATATCTCCTTGGATTGCCATACATCACTACTGATACCGTGTGCCTTTATGCGTACGTTTGTGTGATCGTTACCGTATTGTATTGCTTCACTGCATATCACCCTGTTACGCTCGCGTATATACCGCTGCATGCATCTACCGTCATGCCTTGCATTGCTGTTTGTACTCGCTGTGCTTATACTGCTATAAGCTTCACGACATTCTGCTACCGAGTCGGTGTCTTCTGTGACGCTTCTCTATTGCCATGTACGGTTGAGTCTCCAAGACTCCCGTGGATATCCTCTGTGCTACCCACAAATTCTAAACTCCTCTTGAAGTCAGCTCAATCGATCATGTCCGTGCATTCGCAACCGTATCTGCACGAGCATTATCGATCACAGAATTTGAGGATGCAACACCTACCCCCTACGTATAAGATATCATATAGAGATATGCTTGAGCAGAAAGGAGACAGAGATTTGAAATTAGACATGGATCATGTTAATTGACTGGCTTGAATCATGCAGAAAATTCTAGATTTAAATAAACGGATGCACCACGATTTAAATGCACGTTCATTTCCAGAGAAAATTTTAAGCGTATATTATCATTGCCATTTTCATAGCGATTCGCTCAATATATTACGATTTCTTTTCGAAAAGAGTTCTGGCTTTAGTTTATAAGTTCTTTTCGTTACAAATGTTTATTTGAAAGCCGTTGAATGATTTTATGTCATTTCATTTTTAATTGGTAACATGGTGTGGCTAGTGCCGATCTAATTAGATATTGGTAGTGGGACCTAAATTCTGACAGTCTAAAGGTCGGAGTCCGCGATAAAAGAGCTCAGTTTCCAAACAGATTTGTCCATCTGTAATGGGAATCACGTATTTTTATCAATTTTCTTTTTTAATATGCTACATACTTCAATGGTCTAGTGGTAGAGGAGTGTGCTTATCATCCAAAAAATCATGATTCAAACCCCCTTTGAGGAGGGTTGCGTTAGGTAGCTAACAACCAGTGTAAAAAACTGTTGGATCTTTCAACATGGATTTGAGAAGAATCCATGTAGCCGACCCTACTTAAAGTGCGAGAAGGCTTAGCTATTTTTTTCTTTCTTAATTTGATCTGTTTCAATATTTACCTAGCAATCCAATCATGTGACACTTTAATGCCATATCTGTTCTCTCTCTCTCTCTCTCTCCCCTACCGTTCTCTCCCTGATTCATGTGTTGTTTACTCAGGGGACTTTCCTTTCCCCAGTAGGGACATGATGTGCCTTGCTGGATAATCTAAACCCATGCTTTAGTGAGTTATTTATTGTCAAAATTGCTTCAACCAGATTGCTATCCGGAGATGTTTACTTCGGATGCATTTTTATTAATGAAATTTGGACGGGGTATCATCATTTTATTTTGTTTTGGATGTGATATTTTTAATAGTGGTTGCAAAAATCGACTGATTAACCCGATAAGTCAACTCAATCATGTATCCGACTCCACTAGGCCAAATCAGCCTATAATCGGGCACATCTGATTAATCTAGATCTTAATCGGCTCAATCGGTCGATTAATCAGCCGTTTTCTTCATAGGGAAAATGGCCGGAGTTGAGTAGGTGTAGACCTGATCCAAATACCCGTTGACCTTAAGTGGGGGCTTACTGTTTGACAGTAAGTCTCTTCCACCAAAAAACCCCATCGCACGCGATACCTAAAAGCGCAAAAACGCTCGGCGATCGCTGGGAGAGTTGCTCCATTGTCAGTCTTCGCCATCTCCATAGCCGATCGCCACCTTCTCCTCCTCCTTCGTTTCTAGCTCTTGCTTTGATGCCTCGCCAACCATCGTGAGTCCTCTTCCTTCGCTTCTCTCTGGTTCATGCCCTAACTAGGTATTTTTTTTAATTTCAAGCTTTATGTATATTTTTCTAAGTATTAATGGATTATGATGAGTGGTATACTATGTTCACTGAATCAATGATGCATTTTTTCAAGCATTGTGCATATTTTTCTAGCTTTTCTAGCTTTTAGTAGCTCAAGTCATTTATTTTCTCAAGTCATTTGTTGTATTACTTGTGTATAATGACGCGTTATTGATCAGGTTGCTATTTTATTTGCAAATATGCTGGTATTTTAAGAATTTTCTCAAGTCTTCTCCTTGCAGCTATGCTTTAATAGAAAATAGATTACTATTTCTGAATTTTCTGAAGTCATTTTATTGATTTGGTGATTGAGTGATATGTTATGAATTGTTTTATGAAAGACTTCTGGAATTTGTTAGATGTATATCTAATATGATTACTTGAGTAATTGATTTTAATGTTATGCTAGTGTGTGATTTGATTAGTAACTTGTGTAGTTTTTTCAAGTTATTTAACTTATGAGTTTGTGCTTATGTAGATGGCTACATCATCGGTGAACGTCGTTTCTGGTAGCGATTCGTCTTTTTATGTGCATCCGGGATCAAGAGATCCTGCATGACATTATGATTACCTTTCGAACTGTGCATATTTCAACATGGTTACTTGCATGCTGTGCAAAAATATTGTCAAGGGAGGTGTGTACATGTTCAAGTAACATCTAGTGCATCGAAAATGCAACGTAGCTGCATGTCCCAAGGTGGGTGGGGATACGAAGAAGAAGATGATCGCGTACCTTGATGACGTTGGCAAGAAGAAGAGCCAGAAAGTCGCTGATGTTCAATATATGAGAGAGGAGATAGATATCACTGAAGATGTGGGTTCATCAAAGAGATCACGAGCATCCGACTCATTTGGGGTAGAATGCCACAGTAGAAGGGACATCATATCATATGAAGACAAAAGATGCATTCTCCAAGGATCATTGTGATAGGGTTGCATCGTATATATCCAGCTGGGCATATACAACAACAATTTCTTTCAACGCATTGGTAACAAAGTCCTTCATGTAGATGGTGGAGGCGATTGGGAAGTACGGGCATGAACTAAAGACTTCCGCGAGATATGAGCTCAATGGTCCGTTTCTGAAGAAGGCAATGAAGAAATTGCATGATGATTTGCAGTGCCATCGTGATATATGGAAGTCGACGGGATGCTCTTTGATGAATGATGCGCAAATGAACATGCGAGGAAGGAGCATCATCAACTTCTGTGTTAATTGCACCTCGAGTACTTCAGTTTTGAAGTCCATAGACGCCTCAGATGAGGCTAACATTGCAGATACATCTTCGAACGAGTGGAGGAGTGTCGGAATGAAGTGAGAGTGGACAATATGGTTCATATTATGACGGATAATGCATTCACCAATTACTGCGGGAAGATTGCTGCTTACAGAATATCCACAAATTTGGTGAACTCCGCGTGCCACACTCCATTGATCTTTCTTTGGAGGAAATAAGCAGAGAGACGAAGGTGAAGAGTGCAATCACAAAGGCGAAAGGGCTTACGGTGTTGATATAATCTCACACCGAAACTCTTAGCTTGATATGCAAGTTCACCAACAAGAGGGACATTGCAAGGCTCGGGTAAACAAGATTCATAACCACTTTCCTCACTCGTGATAGCCTTAATGGAAAAAAAAGACAAGCCGAGATTGATGTTTTCCTCAGAAGAGTGGAGGAACTGCAATTGATATAAGACCAAGAAGGGAGAAGCAACGAGTTCCATAGTTTTAGCCCTACATTCTGGAACCACACTGCAAATGCTATCCGAGTTTTCGCACCTTTGGTTCGTTTATTGCATGTGGTTGATGCAAATCGATGGCCAATCCATGGGATTTGTCTATGGAGGGCTTGAAGAGGCCAAGCAAGATATAATTGCATCTTTCAATGGCGTGGAGTCGTCTTATATAATTTTTGTGGACGTTGTTACCTCCAAGATCAAAGGAAAGCTTGATACTCCATTGCATCTAGCAGGTTATTATTTGAACCAATTCTTTTACACAGAGTCTCGTGGTGATCCCAAGGCCTTAAATGTCGGATTTCCATTTCGTTTCGATAAACGTGGAAAGAGAAATTTGGCAGAATTTCGATGGAATTTTGGTACAAAAGCCGGAAATCGGGGAAATTACTTGAAATTTCATTTTTAAAAAATAAAGATTTCTAATATTCTTTAAA